>WAAE01012024.1:0-85355 GCA_013400495.1 Nicator chloris | reverse complement strand
AGCAATAAAGTGCTGATCCTTGAAGCCTTGTTTGGTGTCAGTCATACCTCCTCCATCAGGGAGCTACTTCTGTTTGCTTTGGATCACTTCAGTCAATTAACAAGGAAATCCATTTAACTCCATACAATTTTTTTTTTTAAAAAAGAACAACAAAACCCCCCAACAATTTATACTTAACACACAGAACTCATGGCTCCAAAGTTGTATGAAGGAAAAGCTCTTTAAAGGATCAAAACTTTTTGCAGACAGAACATAGCAATTTCCGTTAAGTGAAAAGCATTGTATATGTAACCCCATATACTACACCATACAGCCCCTTAAGTGCTGGAAAATGTTCATTTTAGTGGTAGTCTGTTTTCTCACTGTGAGGTTAGATAGGGGAAAGATAGTGGGTTTTGGAAGACAGTGGTACCCAACACCCTCAAAAATAGTGTTTTATAGGAGCTGAGCAGGGCACTCCTCTTCCATCTACTCCTGTCATCTCCAGGCTGGTTTTCTGATTCCTCCTCTAATCTTGCATATGAAAACCCTGTCACCAAGATGCCAGAGATACATAGTTCAAGGAAGGTGACTCTTAACCAGTCCATAAACTAGCAGGCAGCATTCCTGGGTATACACAAATGGTATTTGAAGCCCCCAAGCAGCTCAACGTACCTCAAGGAGAACCCACCTCTGCTGTGTAAATGTAGATGGTGTTGAAGTTTGCTGAAACCAAGGCACGCAGCATGAAGAGAAAGCCAACCATGCCTGTGCTAGAGAGAAAGTGGAGCAGAGTTAATGTCACCAAGCAGCATCAACAGAGATGCCCGAAAGAAAGAAAGGGGAAAAGAAATGACTGAAAAATATAGCTTCTTTCCAGTGCATATTTTTCCCACATTTTTTAATTTTCTGGACTGTGCTAGAAAGCAGCTTGTTGGATGCTTGGGGAAGCCAGGTGGGCTCAGTAATACAGGTGAGCCCCTCTGCCCACCACTGCACCACAGAATCTGCTGCCACCGCTTTCCCAGAAAAAGGAGAACCAGTCAGAGGCTTTCCTCAGACCTACAAGAATTACTGGCCTGACAGACTGGTGACCTGAGAATACCAGAGGTCCTGCCCTCAGCATTGCATACCCTCAAAAAAGACCCATAGTCTTAGCCAGAGTACCTCGAGGTGCAGGTATTTAGGAGAAGAAAGAATAGAGCTGTACATCCCATGGTAATACATAGGCTTAGACGTCTTCCGAGGAGATTGATGCTGAGAATGTTCACAGGATTTACTGGAAATAAAAAGGAAAACCATAAAACATTTGATGACCTAACTGCAATGATTTTCTGCCTTGACAGACTTTACAGTGTGACTCAAAGATACCTGTCTGCATCCCCAGTGCCTACCAAACATCCCGTAAAATGCAGAAACTCTATCATTCTCTTCCTGCACCCAAAGCTTGTGATTTGCCCCTATGCCCCTCTTTTTTCACCCTTCCCCTTAGATGATGAAGCCTGTGCTTCTCTGAAATTGGTTGTGCTGAGGCAGGACACCAATGTCGGTCCTGAGCCATGCAAGGAAGGCACGGCTGGGTGAGCAGCACAGGCCTGGGTGGTTTTGCTCCCTCTGACCACAACCCAGCCAAGCACCAGGGCCTGAGGTGTGCTCCATTGAGTGCCCTGCTGAGCCAGGAGCCACAGGCTCATGGCCCATATCCCAGAAGCTGCCGACAGTGCACAGTTCATGTTGGCCCCTGTCACCAAGGGCATGCACAGCTCAAACCTTTGCCGTGAGCACTGTGAGGGGGGAATGGCAGGGCAAGGATGGGGGAAGAGGTTACGTGTGATCTCCCCGACTGTGCTGATGATCATGGTCTGGNGCAGACAGGTGGCTTGGGCATCCACCAGGCCCCTGGTCACCTATCCCGTGGCACTCCCCTCCTACCTATGTCCAGGCACTGCTCTTTCTCAGTAAACCTCACACCAGCTCATAGTTCAGCTTTGTATTGGGTTTGCATGGCCAGGTTTTGGTAGTGGGTGGGGACTACAGGGTTGGCTTCTATGGGAAGCTTCTAGAAGCTTCCTCCATGCCTGACAGAGCCGATGCCAGCTGAGCCCATTGGCAATACTGGTACTCAGGGATAATATTTGTTAGAACCAGAAAAAACTGTGCAAGAGCAAGAGCAGCCAGAGAAAGAAGTGAGAAGACATGTGAGAAACGTCTCTGCAAACACCCAAGTCAGTAGAGAATGAAAGGCAGGAGGTGCTCCAGGTGCCAGAACAGAGATTCCCCTGCATCCCGTGGTGCAGACCATGGTGAGGCAGCTGTGCCCCTGCAGCCCATAGAGGCCCACAGTGGAGCAGAGATCCACCTGCAGCCTTTGGAGGGTCTCATGCCAAAACAGAGGATGCCTGAAGGAGGCTGTGGCCCCATGGGAAGCCCATGCTGGAGCAGGCTCCTGACAGGACCTGTGGGTCCGTGCAGGGAGGAGCCCATGCTGGAGCAGGTTTGCTGGCAGGACTTGTGACCCCCCCTGGGGGACCCACACTGGAACAGCTCATAAAGTACTGCAGTCCATGGCACACTGGAGCAATTCATGGAGGACTGTTTCCCGTGGGAGGTACCCCACACTAGATCAGGGGAGGAGTGTGAACGTCCTTACCCTTTCTACCCAGGGATTTTCAAGAGGAGTTTTCATTAACTGGCCAGAGCGGCTCACATTGCACTATGGTTGACTGTCAAAAACACAGCTTTGGTGATGGCAGCCTTGCTTTGTCATTATCAAGTCATTCAGAATACGCCTGATCATAAGGAGGCTGAAAAGTAATTTTCACTTTTTTTATCCCCCCTAGCAGTTTCAGAAATGAGCAGCAGAATTTGGGCCACCTGGGAGGGCAGGGAATGCTGGGGGGCATGGGAATGCAGACCCGAGAACATGCCATGAACTCCTAAGATGACTCAGAGACAAAGAAAGGTAAAAACCCAAAAAGATACTTCATAACACTTGTAGAAGGTCAAGGGGGGGAAAAAAACCATAAAAAATTTAAGGCCTGACTTTGCAACATTTTGAGTCAATGGGTTCCCACAGACCTATTATTTATACATTTCCATTCCAGAGAGCAAAGTCTATGAAACACGTATTACCCTTGCATGCAGCTACTGGGAACACTGCATGTGAAACCTGTCTCCTCAATCTTAATTTCCCCCAGGGAGTAGCATGGGTAATGGTGAATGTGTTTCTGTCAGAGCTCTGTCTCACTGGTCCTTTGGCTCTCCTTGGGGAGAACAAGTTTACCCCAAGCAGGGCAGGAGAGCTGCAGGCACACAGCTGGTCCTGCTGCTGTCAGGTGTGGGCTCTGCCCCATGGCTCTCCCCTGGCTCCCAGGAGCTGCCCTGTCCTGAGCAAGGACTCATAGCACCACCCTCGCAGTCCAGCCCTTTTCTGCCTAAGTTAACAGCAACTGAGAGTCAGGATGTCTGAGGTGTGAAACAGGACAAACCTATGGTGATCCATGTCCCTCCAGCTGCCAAGGATCTGCAGCCACCATTGGAGGCAGAGTGGTATCCTGTTAAAGGCAGAGTCAATGGGAGGCTCCTGCTCCCTGCACACTGTCAACCAAGAGAATGAGCTAATAAGCAAAAGAAAAAAAAGTTTTACCATATGATCCATATCTGCAAAGTGGTTCTGAGGTATTTGGAGTGGATGAGGTCCTTGAATCTTCCCCTTCTTATCTGAATATCATAAAATAGAAATAGAAGTTTCTATAAAGGCATCTTTTATACAGGAGCAAGTGTTCTGTGAGAGCAGTTGGCACTCTGGGCCCTCCAGTGCTCCCCCTGTCCCCAGGCTGCTTGTGGCACAGACAGAGCCACAGATGGTGCAACACAGCACCCACCAAACCTCCAGAGAGCAAAGCCCCGCTTCCCAAAAGACACCCACAGGAGGCTGCACTGCAAAGGTTGGACCAGGGGAGAAGAGAACATCCTAAGCTCTCCTGGCCCCAAAGGACCCCTCAGATCCGAGCAGTCTGGTCCCATTGTGACCGTGATGGTGCCAGAGGGGGCCCTGGTTGCTGTTGGAGTGACAGCATTTCTGGGGCTTCTGTCAGCTCCCACTGCCCCGTGTGCTGCTTGCCTGTGAAGCAAGCTTTTGGGCACATACATCTTTCTGGGAGGCCTGAAGTGCCAGTGAGCCACTGGCAGGCACTGGGGGCCCTGCCTGGCCTGCTGCTCCCCAGGATCCCAGCACGGAGGGGAGACAAGTTCACAGGAATGGTGTGGGTTGACTTTATTTTTATTTTGATTGGTTAAGCCTGAGAAAGGGCAAAACTAAACAAAAGCCCTTCCCACATCCAATGTGGGCCCATTACATAAATTCAATTAAACTACAGGGAAACTTTAATCCTAACTAATTCCAATAAAATAGCACCATCTTGCATGAATTGCTAAGGACAATACTTGGTGCCTGTGGGATTGAATATGCAGAAAAAAGATCCAGGAAAGGGATTTAAAAGAGCTGGATAATTCTGAGGCCCTGAACAATGGATTTGTCTAATCTTCACATGTTGGGGGTCAAAGGAGCCACCTAAGTCCTCCCACCCACTGGTCAGCAGGGCCCAGACTGGGTGAGAGGGGGAGAAGTCTGGGGGGAGGCTGCCCCCCCCTGCAGCACCCACACATATTTTTGGGCATTTCAGTCCAGCAGCGACTCACTCCTGAGCTGCTCAGCTGCTTACAGGTACAGGTGGTGGTATCTGTGAGATGGTCTCTCCTGCTTTGAGACCCTCTTCTGCTGGTCTGTGGCTCCACACTCGGGGATCTAGGGTCCTGGGACACAGTGGACAAGCCAGGCCAGGGGATGGGAGAAGCCTCTGGGAGCACTGGGTTGACCTCATGGCAGGAATCCTAGCAGCCTGCCTAGTCACAGCCCAGAGGGAGACCCCAAGGGACAGACCCCAGATGTCATGGCAGAGGGAACACCCCTGCAGGATGGGCAATAAGGAACAGCATGCTTTGCCAGGAGCCCTTTTTGTGGTAAAAGAAGCAAATATTTTCTTAGCCCAGTATTTTTCTGAACAAACACAAACTGAGAAGAAAAAAAAAAGACAGAAAACTCCATTCCATTTTGAAGGCCAAAATTACTGTTTCTCTGAAAGACAACTGATGTCTTCATCACCAGTTTCAGCAGTTGTTTGGAAAAGAGCCAGGCAAGGAGGACGAGAGAGGCAGAGCAAGATGGGGTTGGCAGTCCCGCTCTCCCTGAAGCCCAGACGCCGGCAGCCCTGCCTGGGATGGATGGGCTGGACAGCTTCCACTTACCTTGGCAGGCTCCCTCAGCTGCCCCTCTGGCATGGGCACCCCATTTATCCTGGCTATCCTCTGCAGTGTGGCCAGCACAGCCTCCGTGTTTCCCGTGGACACGTGGTACCGTGCCGACTCTGGGATGAACTGAAACCAGAGCAGGAAGCCTTTCTGCACCTCTCCTGTCCTACTCACAGCTTCACACCACGCCCAGGAGCCTGCTCAGGTCGGCACAGGGCACTCCTGTGAGTGCCATGAACTGGAGCAGCCTTTTGCACTTCTCCCCAGCCATGCCCTGGGGTACCCCATGTGCCCCAGCCACCCATTCCCCATGCTGGGGGGCTCACCCTGCCCAAGAAAGCCATTTGTTGGTCCAGCTCCCAGGGGCCTGCCACTGAGCCGTCTGTGTCAAGGGCTTATGAAAGGTGAAAGCCAAAGACACAGGTTTACAAAAACAATCCTGAATTAATTGATATTCTAAAAGGAGATGAGGTACATATTACTTGCTCAAGCAAAAGTCTTGGAAGGCACAAGGCCATTTTAATAAAAAGGAAGAAGGAGTTGAAATGTAACTCATCACTAGCATATAGTGCTCTTTCCAAAATAATATATTTTTTTTAAATGAAATGGTGGCTTTATTAAATTATAAACAATTACATCTGTTTCACTCAAATATGAATTAAAGACTCCTTTTTTAAAGATATGTATACTGATGCTGCCTTTTTTTCCCACTGGATTACAAGCTTTTCTATCCAATTTTTCTGGCAAAAATAATCAGGGAAACTAAACATCCAGGTTATATGGGTGTACACTCATAGCAACCTTACATTTGCTGCCCAGGTAGCACCCCAGATGGACTTGTGCATTCACTCAGCTGCAGGAAGAGCTTTTACATCTGTATAGCCTCCACCAGCCACAGCTCAGCACTGCAGCACCCATGAGCACTGTAAGCAGGGATTTTCCACATCACCCTCCACAAATCAGATGATTCTAATGTCCAAGGCTGACTTTTCTAAAGCAAAAGGAAACCTGGGAAAGCTGTGGTTTACCCTGGCAGTCTGTGAACCCTTTACTGAGGCTACTTTCCTAAGCCCTAGAAAATGTAAAGACTGAAGAGCGTGTGCTGTGCCCAGCATTAGACTGAAGGTATTATTTGTCATTTTTTTTCATACACTATCTAGCCTGTCCTCTTCTTGGTGCCTGGCCCATCATCACAACCCCTGGGTACTGCTGGCAGCCTGGACATTGGAACATGGGCTGCTGGAGGGCTATGGCAGACCAGTAAAGCCAGGCCATCACCAGCAAGGTAGCATCTCCAGAGCAGCTGGTCTGCAGCCCCACCAGGACTTCAGGACCTTACCAAGCTGCTGTGTGAGAGGACTGAAGAGGAGAAAGGAGGACACAGGAAGAGCCGTAGGATGGAGGGGGTGGAAGGCGATGGTGCCTGGGGAGACATCAGGGCAGTGGCAGTACAGCAGGGAGTGGGGAGTGGAGCTCTTCCTACCTTGAACACCAGGATGAGAAGGATGCCAGGGATGGAGGCAATTCTGATCAACCACCGCCAGCCAATTGTTGGGTTCACCACTGATGCCAGGCCAATGATTAACAAGGATCCTGCTAACCAAACCACCTTTCCAAGGGAAAGAAAGGGGTTAGAACATGAACACATGGCAAGGATTTGTTTATTTTCTCCCCTTCTGGTCCAGTTCTGTGGATAGATGGGGAACTGTGCTAGGGAAAGCTGAGGTTCAACTGAGCCATCCCGTGGCTGTCTGAGAAGCTGGGCTTGGGTGGGAGGAAAGAGGGAAAGACAAGAGTTTGGGGAGGGACAGTGAAGGTAGCCTTAGTTAGCCCCAGGTAAAAACCAACAATTTGCTGTGGATACAATTGTACTTAAAGCCACTGCTTTTGTCCTTCCAGTCACTTCTCTGCTAATGCTCATGCCCATGAATTTTCCTGTTCTCTAGGTCTCTTCAGGGAAGCAGCAGACTTACAAGCTCAGAAGGCAAAACCAGACCAGATTTCCACTGGTGAAAGTTGGTGGCTTTCCAGTAGACTCAATGCCAAGCTATACCAACAGAAAATCTGGCCTCTGATCTGCAAGTACATTCCTTTCTGAAGTTCACTTGGTGCCATTAGGAGACACATCCCTTTCCAGGGGACCACCCAAGGGAGCTCAGCCAACACAAATCACAAAAACTGCAGCAAGTTCATGAATAGAAATAGAATATTTCTACCTGTGGGTAGAAATAACAAATTTCTGGGGAGAAATACAAGATCGTTCTTCCATAAATCTTTGTGTTTCTGATGATATGTCAGTAATGATGCCCTGGGATCAAGGAGGCTGCAGTGAAAAGCAAATTATCCCTGGCATGAAGAGTTTGGTTCAATAGTGGGATGAATTTGTGCATGCAGAGGTGTCACCACTGATCACCTGCACATGCAACAACTGCCCACTGCAGAAGTCTGCAGTCAGCAATGACCCAGCGACTGGGCACAACCGTCCCAGCACATGTCAGGCCAAATTTGGGACTACCTGTGCTAACCCTCTCCTGTGCACAGCCCCTGGCAGAACCTGAGCAGGGAGGGGAGAAGATTAGGACCTGGAGTCACTGCATAAACCGCTTGTTATCTCCGGGGGTCTGAAGAGGGGAGAGGGGGGATACACCTCAGCTTGGAGTGGGATGGGAATGCCACTAGCCCCAGTGCCTGCCAGTCCATCAGCACTGGCCCCATTAGACCAGGTAGCCCCATTGTCAATAAGACAACCAAGAGACTGGGTGTCAGCCATCACTCAAAGTCCCTATAAAATGTTTGGAGAATCTAATCATTTGAGAAGATATTGCCTCTCTCCTGTGTATGTCTTTAATAACACAGATGCCACGCTCTGAGGTGCAGGAGGCAGTGGACACTTGCTCAGACCCAGAAAAGTGTGATTAGTCTGGGAGAAGCGCTGATGTGCTGGAGACGTGGCTTCCAAACTGCAGTGGGACAAATCTCCTGGGACTCGGAGCTAGAAGCAACAGTGATGTGCTCAGTTTTACCTGAGATAAGGGCAACATGTATCCCCGGTATTTGGTGGGCAAAAAATCCGTTTTTATGATAAGTTTAGCAAAAAAGGAAAAAAAAAAAGCAGAAATAAAGTTGCAATGAGGATTTCCATACAAATCAAGGAACAGTTCAGCTTAACTCATAGAATGAACACCTCCCTTCCCCACCTTGAGCACCCAGAGACAAGGAATCCCTGTCCAATATGCCTCCCACTCCAGCACCAAATTACATGCATACATTACAAAGGGAAACATAAGGCACAAATCCTTTCCAGCCCATGGCTGTGGGATACAACAGGTAAACGCTGCAGGCTATACATCAGGAAACCTATGGGAAGTGCCTGTGGGGTGACTGAGGTGTCACATAGATATGTTCATAGAAATGAACATTTTAGTAAAGGGGTTTTTTTCCCATGAAATAAAGAAAACTCTGTTTCACTGTTTACATGGTTGGAGTGTCCTTGGGGCAGGGGGCTCATGGTGCAGGCATCTCTCAAGGTCCCCAGTGTGAATTGTGTTTCCTTAGCTGGACAGAGAGAGAGGTGGGAAGAGACCCTCAGTGGCTCCTTCTGTGTCAGCCAGTGAAGAGTTTTCTAAAATGTTCAATTTCCTTCTATCCTCATGAGGCTCGTAAGCAGCCTCCATGGGTTGAAAGGCCAAGGGAATGGCAGCCCTCCTGTGAGGGAGGCAGTGGCAGCAGCTCAGCAGATGCATGACTCAGGTACAGGTGTCTTCTCCCCCCAACAGCACCTCTCTCCCCCATGTCCTTTCCTTCAGCAAAGGGCTTTTGGGTCAATTTGACCCGTTTGGGACTTTCCTTTATGGGCAGCAACCAGGCTTTGAGGAACCATGGAAGGTGATGAAATGTTTCGTTTGTTTCCATAAGAGAGTCAACAAAAAAAATTTATTTTTCCAGGCCCCTAGTGAAGTGGTTGTTAATATTGTGAATGTTTCCTCCCCACATCCTCCTTTCTGCCCCAACAAGCCAAAAATTTCATTTCAGTGGAAATGTTTTACATAATTCAAAAAGAATTTTCTGCCTAAGCAGAATTGTTGTGACTTTTTCTCTTTTTTTAAGGAGGAAGCAGCCTTTACTCGTCTGTTACCTGCCTAATTGTTTTTATATGTGCTTAATAATCCCCCTGTCACCGGTTTAATGTAAACCAGCTGCCCACTCTATTCCAGTCCTCAGGAGCCCGTGGGAACTGCAAATTAGGTCAATTGACCGGGATTTAGTGAAATTACAGGATGGCTTTTTGTTTCAAGGTGATGTGGGAATTTGGCCACCTTTCCCCTTCCAGCCCCTCCATTACCTTCTCCAGGAAGGTGGCTGCACAGCCTTACCCTTGCGCGTGGCCTGACACGCCACGTCCTACCATGGCCCGCAGGAGCACAAACCAGATGTAGGACGGGGCAAACGAGGTCAGCAGGGAGAAATAGGCTGCCCAGAGGAAGGAGAGCAGCAGGATCTGCAAAAGGGCAAGAATTAGGGTCACTAAAGCACAGGCACAGCCAGGTGCATGGCTCCTGTGGAGTGCAGGAAAAGGACGTGCAGCTCCTGGCAGTCACTCACCTTCCAGCGGCCGTACCTGTCGGCCAGGAGCCCAAGCACTGTGCTGAACACCATGTAGCCAAAAAACACCATCTGAGGGGAATTGAAACACAGCTGTGGAGGGTCCATTCTCAGCTACATGGGGCTGCTCTGCTCTTTGAGCTGAGCTATGGGTGAGCTGTGTGTTCTCAGGGCAGCAGGATGAAGTGCAGTGCCCAGAACCACAAGCGAGCGGCTTTCAGGGGATGGCTTCCTTTGTGTAGGCACTCACTGCTGCAACCCTCAAAGCTGGGGGTGGATGGCAAGGTTTTCAAAATAAATGTGGAAGTGGGGATTTGCTTTGGTATTGCTTGCTCTGGGCATGGACATCTGCTCTCATCAGCTTCCTTTCTGATGTCCACTGTTGTGGTACTGTTCTTCTGCCTGTAAGGGGGCCCCAGGAATTTGTTTGGTTAGCTGGGAAACGTGCTTTCCAGAACCCGTGGTGGTGCCCATGACTATGATCACATGATGGATGACCTGTCTGGGGGGAGCATGGGTCACTCACTGTTGTCACTAAAGCCACCTGCCAGTCTTGGAGTTGCCACTCGCATCGGGTGAGAGGGGACACAACAGCTATCAGCATGATCTCCATGGCTTCAGCCACCTTTGGGAACAAGTGTGTGCATTAGCAAGAAGGGAAACCACAAGAAGCCCACAGGGAAAAGTCTCTCAGCCCTACAAGGCCTGCAGCCGTGGCAATTCCACCATGTCAAAACAGTCCTGTGAAGCCATGGTGCCTCCACAGTGGTCTGAGCCCTCTGCCTGACCTGGAAGATCTTTGTGACAGGGAGAGGAGGAGAGAAAGGTGCACCTGGAAAGCAGGTACAGGTACACTGTATATCTGGGAAGTTTGGAAAGAGTCATCCTTGGCAGTGAAGACTCTTACCCTGCTGTGTTAGTGGAAGATCTTCAACTGTCTCTGGAAACCAAGCTGCTTGGTTGGGTACCTAGCTGTGGATTCAGGCATCTAACATGAACTCTCAAAACCCTTTTTGGTTGAAAACATCAGTGCTCCGTTGGCTGTTTGCCCCAGAAGCTGGCTTCAGTTAGGAATGAGCTGACTGTTTACACACAGCTTCAGACTTTTTCACCTCAGCTGCAGCAGTCTTAATGGACAGACCCTCATTACATCTTTACCCCAGCCTGGCCTCCGGCTTTTGCCCAAGTCCCCAAAACAGATACACAACTAACCCAAGACCATGAAAGTTAGGAAATTTTTCAGGTAGCCAGGAGTGAGAAGGTGCCAGGCCTTCTGAGCCAGATTGCACAGGATTTGGGTGCCAGGAGATGACATGAAAAATGTCATTGTGAGGCTGTACCTAACCTTCAGGCACTAACTGAAGACGTGCTCCAGGACAGGGGCCAAACCACGATGCTCTGGGCCAACCTGCCCAGCTTTGCCCTGAAATAGGTCTGGTATCAGTGGGGCCAAAATCTACTTCCACCAATGATGAAAGTAGCAGAGATCCTGCTTGAGATGGTATGTGTGGGAAAAAATGGGCTGGCAGCAGTGCTTATGGTTGCTATTGCATGGTAATGAGAAAAATGAGAAGAAAGCTTTTTTCAGGCCAGCACAGACAGCTGCAGATACCTACCCCAGTGCTGCCCATGACGAGGAAAAGCATGATATGGAACCTCCCAAACCCAATGGTTTCCACAGCTTCTTCCACTGTAAATGTCTTCTGTGCTAAACGTGAAGAGAAAATTAAGAGACAAAAACTGTCAGCAGTCAGATTGTACCTCCTCTTCATAAGAAATATTTTTTATTTTTTATGCTACTGTGGGACTGCACCAGGAAAAAGCCTGGAAACATCTACCAGTTGTATGTCCACTGACCAGCCCCCGGATTTCCAGGTGGCAAGGCACAACAGAGGGTTGCTGAAACAGCAGCCAGTGCAAACAGAGGTAGGACAGCCTTGTACAATTCAAAATGCTTTTGAAACAGAGTAACATTTAAAAATTTATCTCAAGCAAAGGAATCCTCAGATTACCAATATAACAAAATGTTTACACAAAGCAGAAGCCTTAGAAAAGCCAAGCCAGCCAGCTCTTCTCACTGCCATAGGCTGCAGTCACCACCTGGAAGGTGTGGTGGGAGGGGAGCATAGCTGATGTGACTCCATGCACAGAGGTTTAAAGGAGCTGGAGTGGCACAACTGAGGACTCTCCTTCTACCCCAGCTAAACAAGGACCCAAATTTCTATTCCTGTCAAGACAAACCCACCTTTGGGTGGTTCTTTTTTCTCTGCATGAATTTCCTCCAAGCCAATAGTATTTTTTGCCTCTTTTGGTGCAGTGGCCATCTCAGCTCCTGCTGGCATCCACTGTCACTGTGAGCAAGGCAAGGATTTACCTGTGAAAGCTCACAACAGTTGCAAAGTCACCTGAGCAAGAAAACAGCAAGGCAGTTTCTCACACTGGAGTGGCAACATTCAGATACAGTCAAATATGAGTTTGTTTCATGCAGCTACTGGAAGATACCCCTTCCCATTCAGGTTTTGGTAAAAAACACATAGAAACTTCACAGGGTAGGTTAATTGAACTGACAGACATCAGTCATCACATCACACTGGCTGTTTTTATGGAAAGTCCAGAGGCTGCCTTAGGGAAGACTGGAGACCTGCTAAGATAAGAGAGCATGTGACAACTCCCCCAGCCCAGAGGTCAGTGAAATGCAGTGCCAATCTAAAAGATGCTGCATCTCCAGGAGCCAGGTCATGATACAATCAGTAGTTGTTGCCCCTGTTGGAGGCTCCCCTGTGGAGCTGGGTTTGAACGGGCAGTAGAGGTGCTGCACTTTGCAATTGTTCAGCCTGGTGGGAGCCCCCACTAAGGCAGAGCCAGGTGACCGAGCCAGCTCCCTAACCCCAGGATCTTGGGGGTGGCAGGGGTAGCACTGAGCTCCTCACCCAAGCAGCACACTGCTTCCTGCTGCAAACCAGCTCCTCTGCCTCATCCCTTGCCACACTAATCCCCATCCTCTCAGGGCATCCATAAACACAGCCATGTGTTCTGCATTGCAACTGGAAGATGGATTCCTCTGCCAGTGTTTCTGGCTTTCAGCACTAGATCTTTTGGCCTCATCACTGCTGCTTTTCCTCATCAGAAAAAACTCATTTTAATCCCAGGGCAGGGATTAAGCACACTGATTGCTTAAATCCACAAGCTTTCCTGCTGACTGCATGCTCAGGCACTGAGGAGGGGGACTCTACACATCTGCACTTTGCTGACACCCTCTCCTTTGATTCCATCCCTTCATCAGTGCTGGGCTTGGCCCACACTGCGTTCACAGCCAACCAGCAGAGACTGGGGAGGCTGCAGAAGGGCAAGAGCTGGAGGGAATTAATGGCTGAGAGCATCTGATGAAAGATACAAAATTCCATTTGAGGTAGAGAGTATTGTGAACACAGAAAGCATGGAATTACGGTACTCCAGGATGGATACCTTGATTCTGTACTGAGGTACAGTTAGAAGGAGGTCATTAAGGACTAATGGCAGATTAGTCAGTCAGGTCACATACACTGACCTTGCTGCCACAAATCATTACAGTCCAGCACCCAAGAAGATGCAAAGGATATTGGTTACGTCTGTCTCTCAGTAATGTCCTCAGAGGCAGCAATAGCTGCCAGCAGCACACAGTGCCACCAGCTGATTATGATGGCCAACAGTGAGGGACTGTTTCCAAGTGGAACCGGCTCAACAGAAACCAAACAAGGTGCCTGGAAAAGCCCACAGGAAGAGGTAAAGGCTTACTGTGTGTCTGAATCTTCAAAGGCTTTGCAATAGCAAAATCTGGGCACCAGCTTTTCTCCTTTTCTGTTCCTTTAGGACTAGGGATCTGCAAACACATTCTGCCCTAAGCTGCCACATCACACCTCTGCTGGGTTAAACAGACACTCCTCCAAAACGGCTGTGGCAGGCACAGCCCATGGTGCTGGCAGGACAAGCATCAAGCCCTGGGCCTTTGCCCACCCATCCTGATGCTGGGATACCCTGCTACTGTTTGCTGAGGGGTGTTGGAGCATTTCACTGGTACCCCCTCTGGGCTATATGCCTTCCTTCTGGGAAGTGCCACAACTCTTCCAAAAAAGGGGAGGGAACCCCAATCCCTGGTGCTGCTGTGCAGAACTCCCAGTGAGGGTCAGGTGCTCAAGCAGAAGGCTGCTGTGCTACCTCCAGCACCCCACAGTAGCCAGACATCCTCAGAGGCAGCAGGATGGGGGATAGTACCTAATGTGAGAACCACACTAGTCTCAAATAGCAGCTGGTAAGCAGGCAGGACACACTCTCCAGCACCTCAAATAACACCAGAAATCTGTGCAGGCACAGTAAACCTCCTAACAGTTCCTACCAAACCTGTGTTTTGCTCATCCCAAACCTTTGCAGCCCTGATTGCCTTGATGGAACAGCTAATGTCTATCTTCAGGAAGGCGCAAATTTCCCTCTATTTGTAAATCCAACTAAATGCCAATTACATGAGCCAAGAGAACAGCAGTGACAAAGCTGCTGCTAGCAGGGAAAATAAAAACCCTCCAACTGAAGGGAACAACCAAGAGTACAGTGAAGCTGCTGCTGGGACCCATCGGAATGATGTTGTGACCCCCACCAGAGGGCTGTGAGGCACAAAGGCCATACAACACGCAGTGCTGCCTGGGACAGAGCCCAGTGACACCACCTGGGAACTTTGTCAGTAAGGTCAGAGACCTTCTCTGGCTGAGAATATTCCCCATAGGTGAGAGTGGGGGTGTCTGACCATACAAATGATCAGATGTCCCCAGTATTAAGCAAGATTTCACTAATTTATTTTTTTTTTTAATTCGGTGAAGCTTTCTTACCGCCGTGGTGTCTCAGGCTCAGAGGAGAAGACCTTTTCTCTTTTCTGACTGTTTCTCCTCTCTGTTTACTTTTTACAGTGTTGGCAGTGCTTGGTGTTTGTTTGGGATCCAGCTCCCAGGAGTCAGATTTCCTCTTTGCTGGCCACAGGCAGGTCCCTCTCTGCCCACCTCCACCATGCAGAGGTAGGTGCTGCAGGCAGTGTGCCCAGGTGCTGACCTGTGCTTGTCTCATAACATCTGCAGGTCCTTCACAGGCACTGCCCCCACGGGTGTTGGTGCTTGCCCATCCCCTCTTGTGAGGATGACTCCAAGCAGGTGGAAGGAGGGTGCTGGGACACATCATTATTGAAACACCAGCACGATTTTAGCTCATAGGTTTCAGAGGTAGGTCCTGCAGCAGTCAGTACCCACATAAGGCACCTTTGCTGTCCCCTGCCTGGGCACTGCAGGCACCAGCTCTTCTTAGGCCCGATGAAGCCAACTCAGGCACCAGCACCATGAGAAAAAAGTCTGCTTCATCCTTCTAAATTTCTTGATGAGGTAGCAAAATGCAGGGAGCATTCATGGCTTTAAACCACCACAGGGATCCCAACCTTGTTGTGCAGCAAATCTCAGTGCCATGATGGGTGTGGGCTCTTGACTAGGAGCGTATGTGCTGACCTTTACTACTCGGTGTTGGTATTGGTCTCACAAGGGTTTCAGAAATCCCTCTGTTTTGAATAGAGCTGGCAGCAATGGTGCAATAGTTTTACCAAGGTAACTCCCATGCTGAATCTCATGCTTCCAAGCATCTGGAAGATGTTTGCTACCAGCCAACATATGCTATCTCACAGCTTTATTTTATATCTTCTTCTTAATAATATCTAATATTCAGCTGTTATTGGCATCTGCTTAATGAGCTGCACGATCCAAGCTGCCAGATCCATACCATTATGTTTTCATTGCAAAAACTCAGACAGCGTGTGTGCAATGACACAGAAAGGCACAGATGTTTCAGCATTCCAGCTCCCCAGCAAAGCAGGGAAAAAAATGACCAAAATTCTCATGAAGTTCTAAGCCACAAAGATGAGCTTTCAGGCCCAGGTGTCTGGGATTGCACAAAGGGATACTATGTCTATTACCTTTTTTCAACCACCTCATGGTGTTTTACTTATTTGCCGTGGAAAGGCAAAGGCTGGTCAGAGTGCAGAACAAATGGAAATGCCTACATGCATGAAAGGTCCAGGAGAAATAAAAGAGTGGGAGAGAGGAAAGGAAGGTCTCCATGTTGGCCAAGGACATGATGGAGAGCCATCATATATGTAAAGACTGAGGAAAGTGCTGTTTGCTGGAGGAGCCAGAGGCTGAACATCAAGAAACTGTTGACTCTGGACTGGGGTTTCTGAAACCTCAGTCCAAAAGCTAGTTCATTACCACCAGTCCAGAGGACCTAAGTGACTGGATAAGGACTTGATACCCAGCTTTCTTCAGCTTCCACATCATGAAGTTTTCCTGGTGGGAGGGCATAGACACACACAGCAATGGCTCTCACAGGAAGGAATAAAAACTCAGGAAAGAATGACTGAGAGTGACTGAAAACAGTTTGCTTGATTTCCTTTTTTTTGTTTGCCTTTCTTTTCTGCATGGTCATTCAATGAGTTTTGTTTAATGTTTGTTCTCTACAAAATGACTAAACCCATGCCACCAGTTCTCAGAAACAAACTACTCCCTACCAATGGGATGAGCTTTGGATCCAGAAGCACCCACTCCCCACTGGGCACAGATCCTGAGTCTGCTGCAGAGGGCCATGCTGAGGTCCTGGCTTGGGTCAGGTAATCACAAGTCACACCTCTTCCTCTTTACTAGGTAAAGTTCAATTAAAAACACTGGGCTGCTGTACCAGGAAGGTCTGTTAGTCCCTAACAGTGGTCTCTGCTGGACCTGACCACATCTGATGGCCACATTCACAGAACCAGCTAAACAACGTGTTCCACTCACCTTAGCAGCTGTGCAGGGAACAGGCAGCCACTGGTCTACTCCAAAATCCTCCTCATCTTCTGCAGGAAAACCTTTCAAAAGCAAAGCACTCTCTGGAACGTTCCTGGGTTTTTAAAGAATTCTTAAAAAGAACCCAGATGAGACCCAGGGCTCTCTTCAAAGTCTACCAGTGCAACCCTGCCTCTCAGCAATCTGAATGCTTCCTGAATATTATTGGGCTTGGTCCTTTTGTGGAGTGGGGAAGCATCATTCCCATATCACAAATGCTCAAGTGAGACACAGGCTGTGCTGTGTTATTTGGTTGCACACACAAAGAGAGAACTGAATATAGAATTAAGCCAAATTTTTGAGTTGCTGTTCAGTACAGTAAACAGACCATCTTGTCACCTGATATATTCACAGGATAACTTGTTTTTCTTGCTTAAAATGTAAACCCTAGACAAAGAGCAAAACACCAAGAAGCTCTGAAAGGAATAGATAATCTGTTTCTGGTAATCATCTTCTGAGTTACATTGCAATCACATGGAAGGCTGCAATTAAGATAAAATATGTGTTTGTGCAGAAAATTTACCCACTGTTTCATAAAGCAAATAGTTTTCTCTGTGTTTGATAATGCATCAAACTACTCTGGCCTTTCTTTCTGCAAGACAGCTTTTCTCCTGAGTAGGAATAGACAGAACAGGCTGGAAGGAAGAAACAAAGGTGATGTGCATATGCTGAGCAACAGTGACACCATCTGCAGTCCTGTCTGTGTGGCATTTTCCTGTACCACAGGTTAATTATGCCCAAAGAACTGGTGATCTGGGACCACGCATGGGTCATGGACACACTCCTGTCCCCACCTCTTCTCAGCTCCAGCTGCTGCTCTGAACCCAAGCTGTTGAAGAGGCCTCACTGTAACTGCTGCCCAACGTCAGGATGGCTTCTTGAGGCCACAAGAGAAAAATTGGGACAACTGCTTGTCTTGGGGCTGTATTTTCTCCCCTGTCACTGTAGCTGGAGGCAACTCTCAAGATGGACTACTGCAGAAATAACCTGTGATGACTATAACACTCTGAGTCCTGCTGGGAACACTCCCTTGTGGGTTTTTTGGTGGAGCTGGATATCAAGGCAGTAAGTTTTGAAAATAAGGGCTTGTTTGGTCATGCCCCTTGGAAGGGAGCACTGTCCACTCCAAATCCCTTGGTTTACTCTGTTTTCTTTACATAGTTCAGGGTTAAGAAAACATAGCCTGTTAAGATTAACACTATTCAGTTTGAAGGATAAGTAATTCATGAATATTTCAGAAGATCGCAGTACATCAGTACTTCAAATTCATCCCAACTGTTTTGATTCCACTTTTCTTTCTGTTCATTAGGTATTAGCATTTCTACCCGATCTGCTTTACCAACCCATCTTGAAAAATACAACACAAGGGGAGTCATCTTGAGTCTTCAGTGACAAACAAGTAGAGATAAATAAAATGGCTATCAATCTGGAAACTTTTGTTTACACAGCTCAAAACTAACACTTTTGTTAAGTGATGATGTGTGTACATTTCTACAATCCAGTGTTGTCAAGCCCTGGAGCAAATCACATAAAAAGGGGGTTATTCTAGTAAAGCATGTAGAAAATTGCAAGCCTGCAATACGATCTGTCTTTGACATGGTTTGCATTGTGTGCTAAATGAAGGGCTGAAATCTTATAAGGGACTTAGTCATGTCATATGATCAACCACAGACAAAACGTATTTTCCTTGGAAATAAATATACCCCAACGACAAGGCAGCAAATGGAGCAAAACACATGTGAGTCGATTGTTAATAACCGATTTAATTCTAAAGCTGCATCTCCTCTTTTCAACCCATCAAATGCTGAGGCACTTGACAGACATCAGTGGAGCCTCAGCCAAGGGTCCAGCCAGCCCAGCTGATGTAGGCCAGCTCTTAGCTGATACAGCAATATACTGGAATGTACTAAGACACATTCACCTACAGCTCTCCTTTCAAGGGCCACATCCCATTCTGTTTCATCCCATGTACCCTACTCTGTGGGGGAGCTACCACAAGGAGACAGAGCCTGGTCTGAGGAGGGAAGCAGTGATGCACTGGTTTTACTCTTCTGCAGTGCCATTGATGATGTGATTGAAGGAGAACGGAGAAAATTTGTACCCAGCTCCCACGTAGAACTTGTTCTGAAATTCCACCCTAGAGAGGAGCAGAGAGAGGCATCAGTGTTGCCTGTAGGCAGGACCTACAGCCAGCCAAGAGGCTGAAACATGGCACCCATGGGAAAAGGGAGGCCACACACACACAACCCCACAAGATGTTGGACTCTAAGCTGCGAATGTAGGCCCTTTATGGGACCAGACATGAGACACAGGCAGCCCAGGGAGCATTGTGGCACTCAGGAGCTCTGACTTTCTATCAAGCCAGACTGGAAATGCTCATCACGAGGCCAGTCAGCAGAACCTTGCCTGGTAACCTGCTTCTAGCAGCTCTGAGAGCTGGGATAACCACCTGCTGGTTGCACACAGGTGGGAGACAGACACCTCCTCCTCCGTGCACAGGGACAAGCACCTGCACCATGGTTTGCCTTGGCAGTGTTTGTGACTTGTGCTGGGACATTACTTGGTGAGAAAGACCACAGCTTGGGGTTCAGGTAGGATGCTGAGTTACGGTGGTGCTGCAGGGTGTTTTGTCCCCTTGTTCTCGCTCACATGCTGATGGTGTGCCCACACTGCTGTCCTTGCCTGGACTGATGATCAGCTAAGGCTGACATGGGCTAACTTGGAACTGGTTTGCCACAAAGCCTAAGCTGTCCTGAAGCTTGACCTCGGCTGATGACACAAGTACAGACCCAGGTTCTCATCAGGTTTTGCACTCCCAGCTGAACTCTTGCTGCCCTTGGAAGCTGTCATATTAGATCCTTGGGTGGGATACAGAGCCAGTGGTGTGGCTGTGCTGGCCTTGGGCCTTGTCATACAGGTCAAAGAGGCCTCAGTGGCTCTGTGTGTTTACCAGGACAGAACTGCAGGTTGCTGTTTGCCTCACATGCTGACAACCACCACAGGTGCAGGAGGACGAGCGGGTCCCTCCAGGGAGCAGGTCAGAGCAGGGATCTCTGAGCTGCCTTCGGAAGAGTCTCCCTCACTTCATTTGCCAAAGGCAACTAATGGTCCAATGCACTGGCACTGCATGTCTAACACTGTGCCCACATGTTCCCACAGCCTGTTCCCTCCCAAAGACTGATCTGGGAAAAGCTCCAGAGGACCACTCCACGTACCAGTGCAGACGCAAGGCGTGTAGGAAGGCTGAGAGCCCCTCCATGACCAGCAGGATGGCTACTGTCAGCACAGCAAATGCTGCAAAGATGATGAAGATGGCGATGAGACCTGCCCAGCCGCTGCTGCTGAGCCCATTGTGCATCACCATGGTCCAAAGGACCTCTGACAGCTCTGCAGAAGGGAATAAAGGGAAAACAGTGCTGAGCAGCAGCTATGGGCAGATGCAGCATGCAGTCTGCCAGCTCACCCATTTTTCACCATTTGTAGAATACATATGCCCTTAGCTAAGGTTTTTAATTGCTTAATTTTATTTAGGTATCTGTTCCCCATGTAAAGCTAATGTGTATCAGCTTCCACTCCGCTCCTACTAAGCTCATTTCTGTGCCAAGAAGTACAGCTCATCCCTGTCAATCCATGGCACACCGCACCTTAGCTCCCCTCCTTGTCTCCCCTTTCTGTTTTCCTTTTTTGTGTGCACAATTCTTTAGGGCAGGTGCAACTCCTAGCCAGAGGCGTTACAGCAATATTAATAAAAAACATTTCAGAAAAATTAGAAACATTGAAAATATAAGTTCCAGCCTGAGGCAATTTCTAGTATTTGAGCATCTGTTTTTATCACGAATCAAGACAAAAGACATTGAAATGCTATATATTTCTCATGGAATGTGATGTTCCACTGAATGTTTCTGGGAAAAATCCCAGTGAATATTACAAATTCCAGAAGCTCTTGAGCCAGACCTTTTCTTTCTTGTTTGCTGAACAAAATCAAAATAACTGTTTCAAGTAATTTTGGCATTCATCTGCATACCCTAAGGCTATAGCAAGTGCTTCTTGGGAAAAGCAGCCATGGCTCCCATACTGGCTTCACCTCCATGGACTGGACTACACCTCCCACTGTGCCACATGCCATGAAGACTATTCCAGAGGGGTGGCTACAGGGCAGCACAGGAAAGGGGCCACAGCCAGTGAATGCAATCAGAGCTGCCAGGGATCACCTCTGAAAACTGAGATGCCCACCATGAAACACTTGACGTGATCTAACCAGAAGCAAAACGTCCTGACACGTAAATGTCACAAGTAGAAACTTGGATTTCATGAAGAAATTTGCAGGAATAGTAAAACACCAGCAGAAGCCATGACCAGCATGGTGAGGAGACTAAAGGGGGACAATCACTCACGTGCATGGGCCAAGCTCAGCGCCCAGAGTCGCAGGTAGGAGGCTGTGTTGGAGATGCAGCCAAGGCAGTACTCAATGGTGTGGATAGCTTGGTGGACAAATATGTCTCCAAAATTGAACTGGAACAACATTTAAAACCGAAGAAGTTTTATTAGTTCTCACTTCAGGACTTTCTGGTTAACAGAGCAACACCCTACCAAAGGCTCTTCATATTCCTTTCCTTGCTGAGAAACACAAAGGTATTTCCCAGGAAAAGAGACTGCTCTGAAAAGTATCAGTTCTGTATGATCTTCCCATACATTCTTGCTGGAGGAATACAATTCCAGTGAAAACTAAATGTTTGGGGAACAGCTCATGTTCCACTCTTACGATTTCAAATCCTTAAATGTCAATCCAGTTGCTGCCAATCTCTGTGATTTCTTATAGAGACAGAAGTTCTTATGTAAATAGGAGCTTTCAGACTATCTGCCTAAGGGCATGCACATTTTGGGAGATATCACTGAATAACTGTATCTCATAATAATGAATAAGCAAATCTGTGAAGATTCCCTGTGACTGGGAACAGCCAGCCATATTCACACTCAATCTTGTTGATATTCCCAACTGCTACAAATATTTTTGTCACTTCTTCCTGTGTTGCTTCCTACTGTAGAAACTCTTGACAATATCTGCCCAAGGAAAGATTCTCTCCCTAGTCAACAATTCTGGCTGCCAACTTTAAATGCTCCTTTGCAATTTAGAGGAAGGAAAGCTCAGTGACTCTTGGGAAAGGGTTGACTTTCTCTGAGTGCAATGTGGAAGTGAAACAACCACCCCTTAGGAAACAAAAGCTTGAGGTTTGTAAAAGCTTGAGGTTTGCAAGAATGCATGCCACCACCAGGAAAAACCAAAGGAAAAAATTAGAGGAATTAATTCAATGAAAGTTCAATTCCTATTCTGTTTTAAAACACAAACTGTTAAAACAATGCATGTTAAATCTTGTAGAAAGAAGGGCTGGCAGCTCTGCAAAAGTCTTCTGCTTGATGTTGTATCTTCTACTGTTGTGTTTGTCTGAACAATTTGCTGTCCAAATTTTCTTACCTCTTCATCATCACCATCATGTCCTTCATGGCCACCACTGTGTTCTCCCTGGGAAGCTTTCTTGGAGTGATTGGTCTCTGGGACATCTACCTCATTTTCACCTCCTGAGTTTCCTGAGATGGCTTGAGAACGGATCTTTCAGAAACAAAATGCAGTACGTTTGATTGATACCAAAATGAAGAAGTCCATCGCTCATAACTCTCTCAATAACCTCATGGTGGGTAACACGTGAAGGATTATATCATGAACACAAAGACAGTTTCAACAATGGTTATCATGGGCCACAGAAATTGAATATTCCCACCAAATGGCTAATAATACCTAAGTATTTTCCATCCTAGAGCATTTTCTAGTGATTCCAACTAATTTGTAGCTAGTTTCTAATGTCACAATGCACTCTTTGTTCCCACCATGAGAAGATCCATCACTTTTAGCAAATGAGAAACCTGAGGTACTTTTAAAGCTGATGATCCCAATTAGATGGGTGCAATTCAAAGGAATTATTGTCAAGTGAGAGAGCAACAAAGCCTGAGAGGACCATATGACTTGATGAAAGTCACACAGTTCTTGGAAATAGGCAAAAATAAAATTCAAAGCTCTTGATTCACCTTAAATTGACAAAAACCTCGTGGCAACCTCTCTGCAATTATTATTTACAGGACTTTTCTAGAGGCCTGATCAACGTGATCTAATAGTCCTGTTATACAGCATAACCAAATAGAGACCTCCTGGCTTCTGTCAGGTTCTGCCTTGTCACCCTTTATAGCCTCGAGCAGGTCTCATGGGAAAGGTCGCCTGACAACCTATTGTTTCTTATTGCAGCAGTAATGATTGTCACACCCGCTTTATCTTCTCTTTGCCTGAATGTCAGCAGAGGAAACAGACTTTGCTGCAACATATAAAGCTAGGGGAAGGTAGGATGTGATCAGACAGCTAACATATGAAAATTAGGAATAGAAATATGGGAGCACAATAGGAGGTGGGTAAAACCTGTCAGATGTTCCTGGCATAAAAGCAGGAGATGGAGTCAGCCATGTCAGGCCTTCATCCAAATCCCAGAAGACTGACAAAATAAGAAATTACAGTGCAGAGGCAGGGCTGAAAAAGTCTCCCAGGGACCTGGCTTTCAATTATAGGTCAGAAGTGACTGGGTTGGAAAAGGTCAAGCAGCAAAACCAGCATCTCTTTCTTCAAATGGAAACATCTGTGCCCTATAAAAGGTACTCCAGGCAGTAACTCTGACTATAAAGAGAAGTAAATCTTGACTGACAAGTAAAGTCCTGTTAGTGTAATAAAGGAGAGAATTAATGATCAACTGGGAAACTGCAGCTGCTGCAGTTGTGTGTTGAGAAGCTGTGGGCAAACCACAGAGCCCATGGGAAGGAGGGCTCTGTTAATGTGAAGGCAATCACTTAAGGAAGAAAGAACTACTAGAAAGCAGGCAACAGCTTCTAAATCAAGCCTCTCCTTCAAGCACTGTTGCTCTCTCCAAGGCCTGGACTTTCACAGATGCCACATTTCTAAAGAGCAGCAAACGAATGGTTAGTGGAGATTGTGGACAGACAACTGAGGTCTTTTCCCTGTCTTGCCTTTACCAGCACTTCAATCTTCTTTGAATCTTCTTTGGTTTTGGATACAACAGGTGAAAGGGCTTGGTGTCAGCTTAACAAATAAGGTATGACCTTGCCAGCAAAGCTCCTGCTTCCAGGGAAATGTTTCCTTCACTGGAGATATTCAAAAGTTGTCTGGACACAAACTGGAGTAACGAGCTCTAGAGGAACCTGTTTGAGCAGGGAGTTTGGACCAGATGACCTCCAGTGATCTCTCCAAATTTAGGCATTCTCTGATTCTAGTTTAGATGGTTTAGACATGTCCATACACATGTCCTGGGCATATGTGGCATAAAGCACGCTTTGAAATTGTCAGAGAAATGCAGCATTACATAACTGCACAGAATTTTTGGGGTCTGTCTCCTCAGCTTTGTCTTTGCTGTACTGAATGCCCCCCAACAGATCCACATCCTTTACCATGCGCTGTGCTTTCTGGTGGTTGGCTCGGAGGATGAAAGGTTTAATTAGGAGCATCCAGGGAACAGCAATCAGAGCAAATATGACCAAGAAACTCTGCACTTCTTTCTAAAAGACAAAACAACAAGAGCAAGAGGTTGCTTTACTTCCTTTAGCCTACTACATTGATGGTTAGAAACCCAAGTCTATATAATGGTGATTTTTTTAATACAACAAATACCACTCCCTGTTGTATTTGTTGTATTTGGCTATGCATCCTCTGCTTGCGAGAACATAAAAATACATGTATAGTGCTTAAGGCTCCAGAAAGCATGCAGCTAGAGATGGTTGGAGACATGGAGATGAAAGGCTTTCATGCTGAAAAGGGTTAATTTACCAAAATCCCATGCTACTGACTTGAACCTGGCTGGTCAGTGTCCCAGGTGAATGTCCTAACTCGGTGTGAGTCAGTCAGCCAGCCTTGCTTTGATCAGTGTAGAAAGGCTGCTGTAAGAGCCAAGTCATTCAAGTCTTGCCCTGGATTTACTCCACGTCTGCAATTCCAGAAGGATTTGAACCCTCATAGCTTAGCCTTGGTAACAGATTAACAGATTATTGTCCCCACAATATAAGGTGTTCTTACACTGCAGTATGACACCCCTCCTTCTGTCCTGTCATAACTGTCCGTACCTTCAGAAAACAACAAAACAAACAAAAAAACCCTTAAACCACAACCTCTGCTTTTTTTAAAGCTGGCTCAGATGTCTGATTACCTTATGATTGGGCTTATACAATATTTTCATTCAGACTACCCACGCAGATAGCACATTCTGTTCCTGGTGGGGCATGGGGATAGGAATAGGAGAAAAAGTTGCCACTTTGGGAAAGCTTTGGGTTGTTACAAAGCACAATATTATCTGAAGACTTTTTGAAGGCTGAGAAGACTGTGTTTTTCCAAATTCCCCTGAATCCTTAACACAGTTCTTGGAGCTGATCAGGGCTCTACTGACTCACTAGCTATCCCTAAAACTGAGCTTATGTTGGAGTGCCCAGTGTGCAAACGTATAGATGTGGGTGCACACATGTGGCTGGATGCAGCACTTGCTTGCAGATTCTTCACTGATGCTGCTGATGTAAAAACAATCAATCATGTTCTGAGCGTATAAATAGAGATGACTTAAAAAAATTTTTCTCTTAGGGAAGATTTTTTTGCTTGCTTCTTATTTTTTTTTAAAGTGAACTCCCAAGAGGAGTTATCCCTGACAAAAAGCTGCCAGAAAATCCTCTAGCTACTTCTACTTTTTTAGGTGAAAATGTAAAGTATTAAAGTTTTCCAATGATGAAATAGGAACTCATCAAGAAAGGAAGATGTCTCTAGCATTGTGGCCAGATTGCAGGACAGTATGCCTGCAATATGCAGCTTTGCATCTCTAGTCTTTGATTCTTTTCCTCTAATAGTATCTTCAACTGCATCATTATTCTTGTAAGAATGACACTAGGAAAGAGATCTCCTCTGCATCACTGATTGATAGTTGATCTCTCCTCCCTGTTGACAAGGCCAACACAAATACCAGAAGAATAAACTTTACTTCTGTGATTGACACTTGTGTTCAAGCTTCTGAGCCTGTATCTTTATGCCCACCCTCCAAAACACCCACTGCAAATACAAAATTACAGTGGGTTCAAGCTGTTTGATCCATACCTGATGCAGATACAATGGAGCATTTGAAGTGTCACTATAATTGAACAGAAACATGTTGATAAAGTGGATGAGGATGCTTGGTGCACTCTGGGATGAATGAACATCAAAATGACACCATTTGAAAATAATCATGAAGACCAGGTAGCCAAAAAGAGAGATAATAAAAATCATCTCTGGAATGAACTGTAGGATAATGTTTATGTATTTCCTGAAGTAGCTGGAAAGAATCAGGAAAGAAAACTATAGTTAATACACTAGATATTAATAAAAGTTTGCACCCAAGTTTGGCGGTACTTAATTTCTGGAAGATAACCTAACAAATTTACAACTATCACTAGCCAAGAAAGAAGTCCATAGTTACAGGCTTTATCAATGAAAGCCATTGTTTAAATACAAAAACTCTCTTATACTATGTTCATATTTTTGTACTTGACCTACCAGTATCTCAGCACCTCAAAAGATTATTACACTGAAAGAAAAGCCAATTTTAAAGAAATGTCTTATTCACAAAGTTGAGTGTTACATTCCAAGAAAGGTCAGAACCAGGTGTAGTATCAGTCCTGTAGGGTCCTCTCTGTCCTCTCAAACACTTTCTGTCCTCGAAGGCCACCACACACATTGCAACTTTGGAGAGTCTCTCAACACTATAGTGTCAGCCCCTGCACTTTACCACCATTTTTTATTTGTTGTTGCAAAACATAGAGGCAGAGATATAGACAAGCACACCCACAATTCCCGACCAAGGGCTGCTAAGCTAGGTGAAACGCACACACACACCCTCTGCAAGATTTCAGTGTGTTTTGGTTTAGGCCAAGAGGGCTTGTCTTTCAAGAGAAAAGATGTCAATAGTGGGAGGTGCTACATCTTTTTAATTAAGTGTGCTTCAATATTTCTGCAGAATTGAGAATATAAGAAAGTAAGTTAAAAAGAGAGTTATTGAAGAAAATATCTGCAATGTTATGGCTGTCCTTTGGATTAGCACTGTATTATCAACCATTGTGTGAGTCAGTCAGTGTATGGGACATTTCTACTCACACCAGGGAAAGGTCAAGTTCAAATCATCAGTCCAAAATACGAGGCTTTCTCTGAATGAAGGACAGTAATGAGGACTTGTGTGCTGCTGCAGCAACAGGCTTGGTGAAATGAACTTACATGTGGTTGAAGAGACTGAGTATCACTCCAAAAATCATGTGCACAATTCCTATGACAACCGACATCTTCATTTTGTAGGAGTTCAGGAAAGTCAGCTTGTTCGATGCAATATTCCAGATCTTCGGGTAAAAGAACAGGGAGAGAGAGAGAGAAGAACAAGATTTTCAGGTGTTTGATCAATAAAAGGTTTGTGGAAGTTGTTGCTTGAACACCATCAATTTACTCCTACCAGTTCTAGTAAGAGAGTAACAAGGCACAGAGATCTAGATGTTTCTTTTATTACTTTTCACTTTACCAAGATATTAATCTAAAATGTATAAAGTATTAGACTTGTTTAACACAGGAAATAACAAGGATTTAAAATGATCCTATGATTTTCCTTCGGTCCTCCAGAAACCACTGCAAAGGCTGGTAGCAGAACCTAGATCTTTTCTGTGTCATTTCCTGTCCTTAGGCTGAGTCATCTTTAGCAAAAGTAGAAAGGCATAAGAAAATCCCTCCTGCTGCAACCAAAATTAGTTCCACCCTCACCAGAGAAGTACTGAGGACAGAGCATTTTCAAACTTCTTGTTTGAACAGAAAAAACTCTTTTCAACTCTTTGGCCATGGACATCAGCTTATTGCCTGCCTGTCTGCACTAACTATTTAGTTATGTTAAGACATGCATCCCTTCTCAGTCCTGCCGTTTTTATGCTACAGAGCTTCAGGGTTGCTTCTCCTTTCTTCTCAAACTTCCTAGACCCCAACTCAGAGACAGTAAGTAGACACCACTTTTCAGACACTAAGTATAGTACCTGCAGAGAAAGAAGGAAGACAGGATTATTTGGAGGGTGAAACTTTAGCTTTTGTGTGTTTGTTTGACATGCTTTGCCTCTTCTCTGGATACCAAAGAGACTGCCTAGCTTCTTCATCTCAGGGTGACTTTTTTCCAAAATATGCCTCAGTCATCCCAACAGGATTTGCAAAATGCAAAGAGCCATGCATCCTTCAGGGCAGGTGACAGAGATAATCTCCATAGAGAGGGCCAAGGAGGTGCTGGTGCTTCCAGTCCACCCCTTCCCTGTCAGCACTTGTTCAGCCATTCTTCCCTCCCAGCCAGGACTTTTATGCTCTTGAGCAGGGAGAAGCCAGGTTGGAATAGGTAGTCTAGGGCAACCTAAATTAGAGATGTATCAGGGCAACATGTAGAAAACTCAGCTGCTTCTGATGTGATTTTCTGAACCAGCCTGTCCACATACTGGGCAGATCTTTAGAGCTGAGTTTATAAAAAACTGACTACAAGGTCAATGTCTCTGAAAACCAGGGAGAACATAGTTTCTTTGGGTGACCAGTTGAAATGAGTGTGCAACCAGCAGGGATGGGGGTTATTTGACTAATATGAAGACTGAAACAGGAAAGCTTGATGTTAAAAAGTACATTTCAATACATGATAAAGACAGAACAACAAGAAAAAGAGAAATAGGACACAGAGAAGAAAATATGACTAAGTTAAATAATACTGGCATTTACTTCACATTTCATGCAACAAATAGACTGCATGAAATTTGGAAGTTCGCCTTCAAACTGGTGAAGTATCTCTGGAATGGGTTAAGTACTCAAGTAAGGAAACAGAGTCCAGCAGATGTGTGGTAGAAAAGAGACTGTAGCACAAGACCACTCTCCAGGAAAATAGAACCTCTTTCATGCTTACCATTTTGCTGCTGCCTGTGCAGAACTGTTGGCAATATATTAGTTGCTAATTGCTAATGGAAAGGATCAGAAGGACTGATGAATGGGAGGGTGAGTGGTGGTTAATGAGGTTGTATTGAATAGCGTGGCACCTGAGCACAATGTAAATAGTATGGAATAAGGGGTGGAATGTGCTGATTTTATTAGATCTGGGTTAGAGATACTTTTCTTCATAGTGGCTGATATGGAGTTGTATTTTGGATTTGTGCTGAACACTGCCTTGACAGTGTAGAGATGTTTTTGTTATTGCAGAGCAGGGCTTACACAGAGCCAAGGCCCTTGCTGCTTTTTGTGCTGCCTGCCTGGTGAGGAACTTGGGGGTGCACGGGAGGCTGGGAGGAGACACAGCCAGGACAGGTGACCCAAACTGACCAAAGAAATATTCCAGACTGTATGACATCATGCTCAGTGTATGAAGTGGAGGGAAGAGGGAGGAAGGGGGGATGTTGGGAGTGAGGACGTTTGTCTTCCTGAGTCAGTCTTGGACGTGAAAGGCCCCTGCTGCCCTGCAGATGGCTCAACTCCTGCCTGCCCATGGGCAGAGGTGACTTAGTTCTTTACTTTGCTTGTGTGCAGAGCTCTTGCTTTCCCTGTTAAACTGCCTATATCTCCATCCACGAGTTTTCCAGCTTTCACTCTTCCAATTCTCTCCCTGATCCCACTGGTGGGGGAGTG
The DNA here is from genome assembly GCA_013400495.1 of Nicator chloris. Classification (NCBI taxonomy): domain Eukaryota; kingdom Metazoa; phylum Chordata; class Aves; order Passeriformes; family Pycnonotidae; genus Nicator; species Nicator chloris. The sequence continues at coordinate 55,847 of WAAE01012024.1, read as the reverse complement.
AGTGAGGGGCTGTGTGGGACTTGGCTGCTGGCTGGGGTTAAACCACAACAACTATGTAGGAAACAAAGAGCAAGAAGTGAAAAGCACAGCTTCAGGAGAGAGTGCAAGGAGCTACTGATGTACCTGATATGTAGAAACAGGATTGAAATACAAATTATCTTAGAGTAATTTAATTTAATTACCGGATCTATTCCAAATGGATATGGATTTCCAGAGTAGACTCCTGCGACTGCTGGATCCAACTGCAGCACTGTGTTTTCTAGAAGAACATCCTTACTACAAGAGAAAAGGGAAATGACCTTTGCAGCTTAATCTTGCCATCGAAGCCCACGGTATATTTATGTGAGGTGTGCTGAGGACTACCACAGGATATCTGTAGCTGACTCCAGCCTTTCCTTGACCTGTTATCCTGCACTTGTGTGCCTGTAGATGGGCCAACACAATGGCAGCTTCCCTCACACAGATAATTCTCTATCCATCAGTCCTAGACACCTGCAGATTTTTATGCACATCAGTGCCTGAACAAACAGGCATGTTCCCGGGGACTCCACATTTCCTTTTCAATAGTGAGTTCATCTGCGTGTATGAGACAAAACCTCCGATTCATTCAAGACCGCAGCCACAGTAGGGAGTCCTTCCCTTCCCCACACAGGCATTCTCTCTTTCCAAGCCCACATGCTCCATTTGGTGTGTTTTTACTTCCTTCCTACATTTAGCACTTACTTCCAAGTGTTATTTTTAAACATCGGGATGATATGCCAGGAAGAACCAAAGAAGTTGAATGATTTGGAGAAGCAGTCATTGTAGATGAAGCCAGTGTACATGGAGAATATGCCCATGAGCAGGATCAGGTAGCGCCCACTGAAAAAGGTGTTCCAGATCTGCAGGGGGAGAAGGCAGTGCCAGTGACCAAGGTACCTGCAGGCCCATCAATTGGTGGGCTTCCACCAACAGTAGACATGATTGTACTAATCTGTGTATATACAATTATTCATAGAAAATTTTGGGTCCCTTAGGCCCTCTGTGTATAAGTAGGCAGAATTGCCAAACCTCTGCCTCACAGGTATCTTTGAACCATCTCCACACAGCCTTTGGGAGGCCGGATGTCCTCTTTATCAAATGGGGCTGATGAGCCTTTCCCTATGCTGATAGGGTGCACCAGTTCCCTGGTACTCACCTCATTAGTGCTTTTCTGGGCCAGAAGGCTCTTCTCATTAATGACCATCCAGAGTGCGAAGCCCAGCATGACAGCGCCATGGCCACAGTCCCCAAACATCACCGCAAACAAGAAGGGGAAAGTAATGATAGTGTAGGGAGCTGCAGAAGGGAAAGGTCAAGAAGCTCAGCTCCTTCTGAACAAAAAGGCCTCATCAAACAAGCAGTCTACCCCATCAGGCTATTCCTTAAAGGTACTGCCCTTAAAGGCCTCCTCAATCCCTCCCCTACACACCAGGCAGTCAGATCTAGCGCAAAACTAGCTTTACCATCACAAAGAGTGTTCAGTTGTATAACCTATACCTTCCTTTCAGTTTTATCCCTTGTTTCTCGCCTCACCATAATAAATAACGTGTGTAGACAACTGCATTCTGTTTTGCAACACAAAATGTATTTCAGGGTTACTATCATGTTTCTCAACCTGCTCAGCCTCAACGATCTGAGTTAATCTCACCCTTTCACATAGACCCCCGTTTCTAGGTTTCTGTTAGTTCTCAGTGGTCTGCCTGAGATTCTCTACCACTGTTTCAAACTTTTGTCGTCCTTTCGGCCTTCTTTGCCTCAACACAGCGAGCTCAGCTTACATTTCCCTTATGAGCTTAGTTCTTTTCCTCAGAACAGCTACCTCATCATTTGTTCTCCATCCTGTATTTGTATAGTTCCTTATTTCCATCACAATAACTCAGTGAAGACCAACAGCCAAATTATTTGCCTGAGAAAATCCATGCCTATACACCAAACAGTTCCAATATGGTTCAGATTTCTCGATCAGCAGTGAGTACAATTTTTAGGATAGCAAGAGAGCTCAAAGGCTTTACTTCAGCTCATGCAAACCAGATGCATGTAGTTGAGTGTTTCTCACCTGGGTTCATCTCCCTGTAGTTGCCCACACCATATGCATCCACGATGTTCTGAAATCCAGCTGTGAACTTGTTGGTCCTGTTGAAGGTGGGTGGTGCCATTTTGGTGTGTATGGCAGTGAGGATGGGGGCAATCGTGGAGCCACTGCGTTCCTGCAAACCCAGTGACAAGGACAGACACAGAGTCTGACAGAAGAATCAAATAGAAGAATTTGCCCCACAACACCACTTCTGGCTCAAGGGTCTGTCACAAACCTGCTAACAATTAATGCTGAACTTAAGCTCCATCAAAAGATGAAAGGTCAAATGACAATGGGACAACCTCAACTGAAAACAGAAAAGGGAGCCCCACATTACAGTAACAGACCTGTCTGAACATATGTTCAACATATAAACAATTCAGTGCAGGTGAGAGTTTCAAGGATCCAAAATGTTGCTGTCTTACCATTCCTTGATGGAGAGCTCTTTTTATCCGGTCAGCATCAGCCACTGGGAACCAGATCTCTGCAATGACACACTGCTGGGTGACGTCGATGTTACAGCAATTCAGGATGTGGTAGATGGCCTTGATCTTCTTCACCTTGATCCCCCAGGACCACAAGCTGGCTGCTGCCTCATGCAGCAGTCGTTGGCGGTGGGACTCGGTTTGTGTTATCACCTGTAAGCACAACACAGGGCAACACTCAAGATAGGGAAGCACAGGGGGCATGATCTACTCAGTTAATTGGAGAGGGCAGGCGGAAGAGGGTTAACCAAAAGGAACTATTTGTATGAACGTGTGGGAGAGCAGTGCGTGCAGGTGTGGACACAGGATCACTCGACACCAGGTGCACAGTGCTGCTCACCAAGGACTCTCCCTGCACCGTCCTGAGTCACTGTAAGTGTAGAGGAGACCACTGGGAGTTACTGAGCTGTGGGACTGGCTCGCTATCCAGCTGCTTACAGACTGGCCACATCTCACCACGTGTTCCCAAGCTGCCATCTCCTGCAGGCAGCTCTGTGCCATGAACTTGGGGCATGTCACACCCATGAGTAGAACTAGAGTTCATGGTCTTGGGACCTCCATGCATCATGTGGCCACCACAGTGCTGCTGCGTAAATGAACAATGGAGATAACGACATAAGGTGTCGGGAAGACAACCTGTATGGTCTGTAACACGGTTTCAGACAGGACAAATATCTGGGCAGCTCCCACTTGTAGGGTTCAGTCCTCATTAGAGCCACTGCCACTCACTGTGTTTAAATCCTCGATCCTTGTGTTGACTCCATCAAGCATTTCTCGGCGCTCAGTGACAGACTCTGGACAAGGATAGACTGTGGCACGAAATCTAGCCTCAGTAAGAGAGAGTTGAGAAACACTCGTTATTTGACTGAGTTTTCTTCCTCTGTACTCTTCTCAGCTCAAAAGCAGGGAAAGTGGACTTAATTCCTGACCCAGCAGGAAACTCTTCTCACATACCACAGAGTTGCACTTGGTCTGGCAGAAATGTGCAGATAGGTACCTTTATCCCTTCGCCTGTTCTAGCTGAAAACCCCTCCTCATCTTAGGTGATACGCAGGACCTGATGGCATACAGAGGTCAGCACTAACATGTAGGCACCTCCCTTCTGTCCACAAGCTGCTTGAATTGCGATGAGACCCAACAAAAACCCACCCTGGCAAAGGCAGCCTCGCTAACACAGCAGCCAACAGATGTCCCTCTTGCACTGAGGCTGGAAAAATACCATGTTCCTGTCTCTGCACTATCCTCCTGCAGGCACTGGGAGAAGGCATCAGCTGAGCTACTGCTGCACTGCAAGCAAATGCCCTTTGTGCGGGCAGGCTGCATAAGTAAATAACCCCGTAAAAACAAACAAGCAAGCAAACAAAAGGACTGTATTTCCAGGATAAAATAGGAGAACGGCTGTATGCTTCTGGTCCACCTGTTTGGCTAGACACCTTGTGAACAAGGGAAGGATAGGTGAAGGGTCTTAAACACCTGAGAGCGGTATCTGTTACATCAGCTTAGATAAACCAGTATAAAAGCTTTTATAAGCTTACCCCCAAGGTTCTGTTTGGAAGATTCAGCAGGTTTGTTTAGCTTGGTATAAGAAGGACTAATGTGGGATTCTAATGTGAGTGAAATTCTTAGCTCCATGCAGGTACTGCTTCTGTGCAGCACTGAACTCGACCTTCTCTAGGACAGCTGCAGGGCGCTCTGGTGTAAAGGTGCTTCCACCAGTGCAGCACATTGCAGTGTTGTACACTATATCCCAGCACAGACAATTAGAAATGGGTTGCATGTCTCTCTGAGAAGTGTGCAGCTACCTGTCCTGCCTGCAAAGCAAGTCCCAGAGTACTCCTCATGCACAACAGCAGGCACAAGGAGTTCCCCCTGGGACCTTACAGGCCACAGGGTGCATTGCTGCGGCTCTCTGCCTGCAAACTTGAACTGAGCTGAGGTGCTGCAGTAACTAAAATAGCAGACACCCCTCCTTTTTTTCCTGCTTGGCTTGTTCAGTGTTATCTAGTGTATGTGCCACCCTTGCCACTTTGAGACTGCCCATCAGATTTGCAGGAAGAGGTCCCTCCTCTTTGCAGAGCAGAGATCTCCTGGCCCTGACCTAAGGCAACACCTTTCCACCATCCTGTCGTGGATACACTGAGTTAGGGTTGCTAAAGGGCTGTCTTTCTGCACGTGAGGTGAATTAAAAGATGTAACAGGGTCATAGGGGTTTATCCCTGTTTAAGAGACAAAAAATGTGCAAGCTCTGTGTACAGATAAGCATCATATTCTGGCTTTGTGTGAGCACAGGATATTTCACCACCTGCTCTACAAAATCAGTTCCAGCACACATACAAGTGAGGACAGTTGCAAATTGAACAAAACATGCTGCAGTTTCCTAGAGATCAGCCCAGAGCTGTGTGTAATGACAGCACGTGCTCTTCAGCTAAACTTCCCTTTCCAGAATTGAATTTCTCATCACTCAACACCTGGTATTCATTTCCAAAGGTTATTCACCCAACCTAATTATTTCCATCTTCTTTTTCTTCACAGCTCTTAGTTCATCTTTAATAAGGATTTTTAATCAAACCTGAAAGCTTATTCCTCCATGCTGTACAGTTCCCCCATTCCCAATAACATTATTGCAGCAGTGCAGCTTTGATCTTTTAACAGCCATTTTGCATACTGAGTATCAGCTTTGCCCTAATGGCACAGACATCTCTGAAAGCTTCAGGAGAATTCAGCAGGGAATCCTTACATTGACAAACCCAGTTTAGTATTCACATTAGTACTGAGGCAGCCGCAAGAAAAGGAGAAAAAGAAAATTTCTTACGTTTTCCTCCTTCTTGCTCCCTCTACACCTTTCACTAATGAATTTGTGCACGGACTTAATGCTCATGAAATTGGCAGACTAATGTTACCAATTAGAGTCAAGCAGGGACTACAAGCGTAACCTGAGGCACACAGCTCTGCAAACAAATCTTAGCCTGTCTTGCAGGAGGCTGGCTTAGACCAGTCCCATGATTTTTGCAGGATATTTACTTGTCATCAATGATGACTTAGTGCTAAGCAGAAATATCCTGCTGGGGCTGGACTGACACTGCCATCTGCTTTAGGTGTAGTCAACCCTGCCTTAAAGGTGGACCAGACTAAGATGTCTTGGCCTGGGTACCAGGGATGGCTGATGGCCCACTGAGCACAAAAGGAGTGTCAGAGGATTAATATATTTAGAAATTTGCCACACAGGAAAACATCCATGTCTATGGAACCAAAAAATTTGAAAGGAAGAAGGAACATAAAAGATGACTTCATTAGCACTGCAAAGAGTGTCGTGTGGATTTGTCTTTGGTAGGTGTATTTCCCTTCACTTACAAGGGCCTGAGAGAAACCAGTCTAAGTTCCTTTTGACTAACCCACCACCACATACAACACATCTGCAACACTAGCTCCTAGACACTTTGCACATCACAACCTCTCTGCAGGGATCTGCTCACATTTCCAGCACTGCCTGACCCCTAGCTGCGGAAGGTTGTGCCCATGGTTTGGGTGATTTTGGTGTCAATCAACAATAAATCTGTTGACAGGCATTGCATTACTTGTTCTTTTACTCACATCTCAGAAAATAACTCTTTGGTTTTTGACTGCAGGGGAAAAAATAACATCCAAAATGAAGAACTTCCAGCACTCTGTGGGCAATCCCAGTCAGTTCTAAGTGTATGGCCTGGTGACTTGCAAGGCCATGGGCACAGGGGAAAATCCAATGGGCAGCATTCACCACCAGCAACTGCCCATGCAGAAGGGAAGAAGGGTTCTGAACAGCATTTAAAAAGCAGGCAAAGAAATGAGACATAAGAGGGACATGGGCCTGATGAAACAAGTCCAGAGGAAGGCCATGAAGATGATCAGAGGGATGAAGCACCTCTGCTATGAGGAAAGGTTGAGAAAATTGGGATTGTTCAAGGCCTACGAGAAAGGTGGAGAGGGACTTTTTACAAGGGCATGTACTGACAGGACATAAGGGGAATGGCTTTAAACTGAAAGAGAGTAGGTTTAGGTTGAATATTAGGAAGAAATTCTTTACTGTGAGGGTGGTGAGGCACTGGCACAGGGTGCCCCAGAGAGATTGTGGATGCCACATCCTTGGCAGTGTTCAAGGCCAGGTTGGATGGAGCTTTGAGCAATCAGGTCTACTGGAAGGTGTCCCTGCCTATAGCAGGGGAGTTGGAATGAAATGATTTTTAAAGTTCCTTCCAACTCAAACTGTTCTGTGGTTCTACTACATGCAGGAAATTGTAATCCAGAAAGAGAATAAGGCTTGCTGAAAACTCAAAGACCACTGGCAGCAGCAGACTGATCCTGCACAATGGCTATGGCAGAACTCCCTGTATGTCTGAGCTTCAGGTTCAGAAATCTGTGACTGAGAGCTGGGAGTTTTCCCTCATGTGCATGACTGCTTTACAAACAAATGCCCACATCAGGAGGGCTGAATTTCCCTCTGGATGGGCATTGCCCTCCACTGCTCATAGAAGGTATATTGGAGGGCCCCATTTCCAATGCAGGAACTGCTAACAGACCTCAGGGTTCTGTCACTTCTTGGGACTGAAGTCAGCCATGCCAGCTGGATGAAAATTCTACCTGCTTTTATTCTGATTAAAGGCAGTACATAAGGAAAGACCTGCCCTGAGTGCAGATGTCAGGGAAGAGCAACAGCTCAACCTCTCCCTGCAGGCTCTTGGCTGGCCCTGCTGTGCTGAGGGGCTATACCTGAAATGAGTTTGGTGACAGCAGACAGATCCTCTCATCAAATCTGATTTACACTGTAACAAAGCTCATCGGTCATCAGCGTTATGAAAGAGTAACAAAATATGCAACCCGAATTATCTTTTCAAGATGCTTAACAGGGTGGAAACAAGTCAGGTTGTATGAAGCTTTCATTTCTCTCTTGGGCTCTGTCTCTGATTACACAGATACTGCTCAAAGGCCTTGGGAAAGGGTTGAATAAACTACAGCATCATCTTTTCATGAAGAAATGCAGGAAGGCTTGAGAGCAAGTTGAGGATTACCACGTTTCCATCCTCAAGTTAGGGCACCTGATTTCAGGGGAAGAGTGCTGAGTACTTTTTAAACAACAGTCCCCTTTTAGATGTCCCAAGTTTAAAACTTAGCAACTGAAGCTCTCAAGAGCTGTATGCCACTTTGGAAAATGTAGGATCTCAAGTTCCAAGTGCCAAGGTGATGGATGTCTTTCATGATTAGGAGCAGCAGAGCTGAGGAGCAGAAGGGAGGTTGGTTGCAGAGCTGACAGCTGGAGATCTGATATTTAGCTCCAAATTCAGCCAGCCTGGACTGTCAGTAATCACCTCTATGGGAGTCACTGTGGCTTGCCCACAGGCCTGCCTTACCCATCACAAATCTTCTTGATTTTTAGTTTAAGCTGCTCTCCTTGATAGAAGATAATGAACACGTTCTTCTTCACCTCTTCTCTCTGCAACACACAATTCAAGAAGAATTTAACACACTCAGAGTCCAGTGCAGAAAAGTTGGTACTTTTTTTTGGCAGCCTCTCTACTGGTTGCTTTTATTCCCCATCCCAGTTTCCCATCAGCAGTGTTTTCCCCAGATGCTCTTTCAGGACACAGGCATAGGCAGCAGCCCTGGGTTATAGGAGAAGGAGCCATGTGGAGCAGAGGGGACAGAGTTCCACTGGGGCAGAGGGCTCACCCCAGAGACACCAAGGGGAATGGACCCTCCATGGCTAGTTCCAGGTGGGGACAGCCACAGTTCACTTCTGTGGTGGTCCCTGTAATACAGCTGCCCTGTGAGGCCTCATGTGCATCTTGACAGGCAGGAAAAGGAAACCACCTCAACAGCAGCAAAAGGGGAAAGCAATGTCAAAGAAACTTCTCTCGTCCTCAAACTGTCTCACCTTTCCTCTACAGGCTGCCCTCAGACACCGAGCTCTGGGGAGGCAGCCAGTGCTGCAGCACAGTCCAGGTCACCAGTTTTGTGTCTGCAGGTCACAAGCATCCACACAGGGCAGAGGAAAGCAAAACCAGGTTGGTACCTACTGTCACAGGGTCCTCCATGGGGGTGTCCATTTCTGTGTACCTCAGGTAGATGTTTCCCCTGCAGGCTCGCCACAGTAAACGCTCAAAGGGGATCATCCTTTCCCTCTTTATTACCCCTGCTGTGAATCTGAGCAGAGTTACAAGATAAATAAATTACAAGCCCATTCTATGCCTTTTAGGACCTGTAACACACATGATTGCACGAGCTCTTGTTTTCTAGCCTGTGCTAGCCAGGGCTCTGCTGCTGCTGCAGACACTTCTAGGAAAACCTTCCCTGCCCAAGCCTGGCTTTTATATCAATCTACTGACTTTATCCTGTTGTTCTTTCTTCAAAGAAAAACTTTCCTAGATCAACGAGTGAAGGTGAAGAGATAATTCTGGCTAGAATTGGAATAATGAAGAGATGCCTACAGTCACACAAATGACAGTGCCTGAATGGCAGAGACAGGAGGTAGAAATTTTGAAGTGGTGGTTTATCTTTACTCTCCTGTTTTCCTTTTCTGAGAAAGCATCAGACTGCAGCCCAGTGCAATACCATGGCTTTTTCTGTGATTAAACATCCATGCACGAGGCCCAGGCTGGCAGCCAGACACCTGAGTCCATGGGTGAGATGCCTTAAGTTAGCAATTTTCAGTCAATACCTACTGAGGGATCACTGGAATTGGTGGCCTGGAAGCAGAAGTCTATTTGTCCCACTGACCCATAACCTGACCATAGTTTTGATGATAATTTCTGAGGACAGTCACTCTCTTATCTTCATGCAACAGCTGTGCAGAGGAGGCTGGTGAGCACCCTCTGGTAAGAAGCTGAGGGAAGCTGTGCCAGTGCCCCAGCAGTGCAGCACAGGTGGGAAGTCTGGCCAAGCTGGAGGCCATCACCAATACACACCCCAGCTTGGCAGCTGCAGCAGCAGGAGTGCTCCTCAGCTCCAGCAGTCCAGATGTGTCTTCACTGAAGAAATCATCTGGCAGATTGGTTTCTGCCTGGAAAACATTAGTTTTAAAAAACACTCTTCAGCATTGCCAGTGTGAAAACTATTTTCACATTTTCCTCTTAACAATTTTTCCCCAAAGGTAGCTTTTCACATAGATTTGGACTTAAGGAAAAACAGCAAAAGTAAGCTATATCTTAGCAATGGAAAAGCATATATGCTATTCTCAGAGATCTGTGAGCTAAATTTTTGAGGCCCACTGACTCATGGAGCAGTGCAGGCTCCAAAGAGACTGAGGTGCTTTTGCAAACCTCATTATGGCTTGTGGTAAAGACCTCTAAAAGTAACATACACCAAATGAAAGTGCAAGTATCTTTAAAAACCTTCCGCATCTCTGTTGGAAGAGCAAAGAGGCCTCTCACCTCGAAGAAGTCCTGGGTTTTCTTCAACAGCTGTTTGAGCTCTGTCAACTCAAGGAAGTTCTGCTTCAGTGTTTGCTGGTTCTGGTTGGCTTCCAGCAGCTCAGCTTCAAGTTTCTCCAGCACTGTCTGTCCAAGCACATCCAGAAAAACTCTGAAGCAGATCATGGCTCCTTCCTAAGCCGATACCAAATCTCAAACAACAGTTTTGGTTTCTTTTTTCAAGGGAGAATATGGGAATATTCAACAAACACTTTGATTACCCCTTTTTGTAAGAAGATATTCATCAATGCCAAAGCATCATTTTTCCATTGCAAACATTCCCTGATGGGTGTGTTGTCCTCTTCTGACATTGGAGTTCTGATGCCCCTGACCCAAGCCCAAGCTAGTAGGTGTGTGTGTGGTGTAGGTGTCTCAGCCTGTCTGGGTATCTCTGTGGTTCCTCGCAGACACCTCACACCCAAGGCTGACTGGCTGTCAGTTTACTGACTACAAAAGCAACCTGCATTAGCTTAGGTTCATTAGCTATAGCCCAAAAATTAGGTGATGATGTGGGGCCAGGAACACATCAGGAAACCAAATTGCTTGTGAAGCTGAAGCCCTTGGAAAGCTTGATTTTCCTTTCTAGTCACCTTTGTATGCAGCCCTGTCAGTAAACTTTGCTTCTAGCTGGGCTAGAATAAAGCATCTCTTGCACATCCAAAAGTGAGACCCAAATATTTGTGTCAGGCCCCAGTATCACAAACAAACTCCCAGCAGCACAGGCAGTCCTGGGTTTTTCATGCAGTGAAGTGGGTTCTAACATCAGGTCTCTTGGTAAAACAACAAATCCTTCTTATTCTCTCCTATAGGATGATGGGGGAATTCTGTGAAAGCAATACTTTTTCACTAATATGTGGGACCAGAGGGATGTTTCACAGGGGATAAATCTGGTAAAAAGACTGGGCTCCTTTAGGAACATGCAGCAGGACCAGCCTCAACCTAAGTGTTGAGGCAGCAACTTGGGGAGCACCTCCTTGGGCAGGGGGAGTTGTGCCAGCCTCAGGCACCAGATTCTTCCTTGGAGGGAGGGCTCTGTTGAGCACATTACACAGACAGCCTGGTGCACAGCCCTTCTCTCTCTTGGGGGTCCACTCCAAATTCTGTACCTCCATATCAATCATTTCCCGAGGCAGGGGAGTCTCTGGGTACTTTTCTCCTTTGACTATCTCAACATTATCTTCCATCTCATTTTCCAGAAAACCTGCAAGGAAAGAGCACAGGAGTCTCAACACAGAATCATCCCTGGTGCCTCATCCTGGTCACCAGCTTGTTGCTCAGCCAGGACCAAGGCATCCCATGGCGGTGTGACTAGATTAAGTGATGTACAAAGGCCATCATCCCAGTGCAGGTACACAGCCACCAAGGAATGAACACCCCCAGCCTCCTTTCTCAGTGGAGATGCTGTTTCTTCTGAAGTCACAGTACCCAATCCCACGTGGGCAGCCCTGGGCCCTGGCACATCTGGCCACCATGGCCCCCTTTATTTGGGGCAGTGAGTAAGGCACGCAGAAAGCTCAGGTTCCACTGATTTGCCCAACAATCCCAAGTGCTGCCACCATGGCTACAGTGGGCACCAGTGTTGTGATGGGGAGAGTGCAGAGCTCCCAGGACACACATCCACAGCACAGTGGAAATCATGAGCTCTGCTGCTTGGGTTTTAAGGACTTATCCCAAGGCTGAAGCCCTTGGCCACAAGAAGTGTGTGCCAACAGCTGGTGCACTGATGTAGGAGTCAGATTATCTGGACCAGCTTCCTGTCCAGCCCCAGACTTACCTTGTGATTTTATAAAAGCTTATTAACGTCCTTTCAGTTCAGTAAACCATTTTCAAAACAGGGGCAACAATTTATTGCTCATATGGGGTGAAGTGGTAATTAGCTGACGCATGGAAAACATTTCCAGGGGCTCAGATGACAACATCACCATTTTGCCACTAATTCTGCTCCCCAGTGTGAGAGCACTTAAAGAACTAAATCCCACACCACCAGCTGGCAGGAAGCCAATTGCATTTGACAAGCGTTTACTTACGCAGGATTCTCTCCAAGGATTCGCACCTTCTCACTTCATTCACAAACTTCCTCTGGAAGCTGTTGACATTCACATTCAGCTAAAAACAGAAGGGAAAACAAGCCTGGGGCTGAAGGCTGCACAGTGCTGCACTCATTTGTAACATCAGCAGAGAATGCATGCCTTTGGTGATGATGGCACACACCTCTGTGTCTGAGAGGGTCCTGCTGGCAGGGCAGTACCGTGGGCTTCCTCATGCCCTAGGACCTGGTGGCCTTCCACACAACTTTGCTGAGACAGCAGGAGTCACAGAGGGGCCTTCATGGAGAAAATTCCTGTGTCCTGGTGATGCCAAGCATTGTTCTACGCTTGTGCAGAGGGCACGCAGAGCACTGGATGGGGACTCAGGGATAGGTGGGCTCTTGGCATGAAGTTTGGGTTTCAGAGCAGGCTTAGGGAAATCCCGCTCTCACCATGCACATTTTGGCCTCCCTACAGGTGCATCTTTCCCAAGTGCTTTGAGGGAAGGACAAGCATACCCTGGGGCACATCTCAGCATGCCAGCCAGGCACTACTCACATCTCTGAACTGGACCAGCCCCAGCTCCCCGAGCTCAGCCACGCAGCAGTAGGCAGCCTCCACCTGCAGGAAGAGCTGCCGTAGGCTCATCTCCTCACTCCGAAAGACAGAGACCATCTCGCCCGTTCTTCTCTGAACTGGAAGGGCCTGGGAGTCCTTGTGGTAGCAACAGAGTCTTCCTCGCCCAAGCAGGGGCAAGAAGGTGCCAAGCTCTGCAGGAACATTGGGGTCACTGAGTCAAAGTGCTGGATGATAGCCCAGTGCTGCCCATCATGTCCTCCAAAAGGGTTTCGTCACTTTCTAAGAGCCTCCTTGAACCCACATGAGGCTTCACCCCACCAGAGCAGTGATAGATGCTAAGGTATGTGTGTGCCACAGGGAAAGGGGAGACTCACCAGTCTCCTGTGACAAATGATGAGCAAATACCCTGCCCTGTCCTCTGCTGGACCTAAGCACTTCAGACCACTGCACTCAGGCCCTGTATTTTGGTTTTGGATGGTGTGATTGGAGAGAACTTGATTGCTCTTTGCCTTAAACACACAGAAAAAAATACCCAACAAAACAAACCCCAATATTTTCACCTTGCAATTAGACAAGTGAAAGAGGCCTGACTGGTTTTCTATCACTTTCATCGATAGTGTGAACATTGCAAACCCATCTGGAGCATGCTATATGGGAGTGGGGAGAAGAGCAGACTTTTTTTTTTAAATTAAAATAAACTTTAAGATTTCAAAGGAGTTTTCTCCCCATAAAGACTGTTTTCAAAATGAGATACATGAAATAACATGCATTGCACAAAGTTTCCTCTTATGTCTAGGCTTATTATTATTTACGTAGAATAACCTGAACATAGAAATTGTCTTCAGTTATTCTCACAAAAAAAAACTCATCAGCATGCACAAACACAGTAATTATCATTTTCCAGAGAAAAACATGCAAGTAGATACACTTCTTGCGTGCATTAATTCTGCAGCAAGCCTCTGTTTTATAAATAGCAAAAAAAATCCCTTTATAACCTCACTTCTACTTGTTGACAAAGGTAGCAAGTCAATTGTCTTTAACCCCTTCTGTCTCTATGAACCTTGTCTTTCAGCATTTTTTTAATAAATTGTCGATTCTATGAATTCTCTTTATACAAAAGATTCTTCTTGAATAGAAGAGAAACATTTCACAAGATATTAAAGGCTTGTTTAACAGGAACATTATAGTCACAGGTCTGTATTTGCTCAAATGTCCTGGGAATTTTCCTTCTCCTATTCTCTGCACCCATTCACTCAAAAATTTAATATGCTGAAAATACAGTATATGGTAACTAATAGCTTGTTAAAAGAAAACATCATGTGCCATCTTAAATGGATTGAGTATATACATTTTAAATTTGGTTGGACATTGTTCAGCAAACTGTATTTTTTCACAGGAGAAAAAGACAAAAGCTTCAAGAGACTCACTACTCATGCAAAGTAAATCTGTAGTAAGTAAATAAAAAAGTTTAAGAGATCATCAGCCAAAGGTCCAATCTTAATTTCTTTAGACTGAAAAATGTGAAGAAATTATAATCTAAAGCAGTTTGTATTTCTAAACCTGCAGTTAGCTTCCATTCAAAAAGTGCTAAATCCTTAGAACAAAACTCAAATAAAGTATTTAGAAATATCTTAATTAAGCTGCTTCAAATGATCCAAAGCCAGGCTTCTACTCTTCCTTGGTAATCTGTCAGGGAAAACTCCAAAAGCTCACTTTCATCTTGATTTGGAACGAGAGAAATTCCTGCTCCAAGGAAGGCAGAGCTGTCACCCCTCAATTATTCCTACAGATGGGGGAGGCTTGCCCAAAGGTAACTGCTGGCCAACAATACCTCTGCCAAAATCACCTCCCCCATTCCCTACTCTCCCTGGCCCCCAGTTTTTGCTTTGGCAGAAAAAGTTAATTGAGAAATCCCTCGCATTTCCCCGTGCGGTCATTTCCATTAGAACCCATTAAAACGCGCGGGCTTTGGGCAGGGCAGATCGCAGCGCTGAGAGTCGCTGGGCAGAAGGTGCAGGAGGTGTCGCTGGGGTTTACCTGTCAGCCACCACGCTCCTTTCCGCCAGCCCCTCTGTCCCCTGGCTCGCCCGGTGTCCGTCCGCAGGTGACAATGACAGCAGGGCTCTGCAGTGGCGCCGGGAGGGCAGGGCAGCCCTGGCCAAATGTCCCGTCCCGCACAGGGCACGGCAAACCTTTGCTTTTAAGGTCAGAACTGGTCCGGACCAGAGGAGGGAAACCCTTTCTGTCCCAAACAGCCCCCAGGTGGACGGGACAGAACGCTCTCTGGCTCGGCCACCAGGGCTGTGCCAGGTGCCAGGCGTGTTGTGGCAGCACGCGGCTTGTTGGGACTGACAACAGATGGGACAACCTGGCTGTCACCGCCCCGGCCACCCGAGGGGAGCGAGAGCCTTTGGGACCTGCCGTGTGCCGAGCGCTAACACCTTTGCGAGCTCCGGACGGAGGATCGGCCGCCAGGGAGGTGGAAAAAACCTCTGCGCTGTTTCTCGCTGGTTTTTCCTCGCTGAAGGCGATCTGGGAAAGGACAGGGAAACAGTGGGAGATTAATGATTTTCCTGGCGCAGGGGGACGGGCAGAGCGATAGAGCAGGGAGAGGGCTGGGAGGGCAGGGGCTCTGTTAACCAGCGGCAGTGCTGACAGGGAACTTGACTCCCACCCCTTGACATAAATGCTGGGGGCAAGAGGGGCTTTATAGACTCTGCCGCTTCAGCTGCTAAAGCAAGGTCTCCAGAGAGAAATTTGGCCCCTCATAAAACCAATGGCTTATCTCCCACTGATGAGGCAGGGTTTCACCCTGATGAAAACAGCTGGCTGGGACGCTGCTAAATTTAGCTCCCAGAGGAAAAATTACCTCTCGAAAGAAAAACTAATGAAAATGCACAGCTATATGCAAATTGTAAAGTACCCTTAAAGAAATGCTTTTGCAGACTGCTCTTTTGTAGGTACCCAGTAACCCTGGCCCAACAAGCCAAAGGGTTTAGTTAGCCCGTGAGAACACTGCCAAAAAATAAGCAACAGCAGAGGGTTTCCCAGCACAGAGGTTTTCTATTCAAAAGCAACAGAGAGTTGCCCTACTTCACAAGGTCAGCTTGGTGAGAAGGGTCCTGCTGCTTGCTCAAGTCCAGATGTCTCAAGCTATGTGACCCAAAAAGGAGATATTAAAAAGTATTAAATTTTAAATGATTAAATTATTTAAATTTAAATTATTAAATTATTTATTATATTACTAAAAATTACAAGGTCATTTTGACAGGTGGGCCTAAAATGTGCATCTTGCTCAGGAAACCACCCAGATGAACTGGCTGTGGGGCTCCCACCCGCTTTGGCCACACTGTGCTTCTCCTGGACCAGCCACTGTGCACGGTCAGCTCTGCTTTCCCTGTCAGTGCTACCAAAGCAAGGGCTCAAAGGCTGATGAAAGTCGGCACCTTCTGCTGGGAAATTGGAAATTTGCTTGATTAGGCAGATATGAAGTCACCCACTGGCCATGTGAATGCCACGCAGTGCTGTGGAGAAGCTGGTGTGGCAAAGGAAGGACTTGGCCTTCCAGCCCATGCTGGAAGTGATACTAGTGATACTAAACAACAGGAGTCATCATTCAGTTCCAAACTGGTGCATATTGACACAACAAAATGAAACAGCTTCTCAGGCCACTCCCCATCACACCACAGCACATTCTTCCTCCTGTGGTCATTTGATGAGCCAGGCTTTGCTTCCTCTTTGCTCCTTTGCTGCTCTTACTCAGCCCCCCACTTACGCTCAGCTACTCCCCAAAAAGCTGTTGGGGCTGGGGGAGCAAAAAGGGCCCCCAAATCACACTCCATCACCAAAGAAAGCTGCACTAGGCTGCCTCCTCCATCCTGTTAGCCAAGGAGTGAGCAGGGATAAAGCCGTCTCTGATGCCCTCCCCCCACCCTTTCCGGGTGAGAAGCAGAGAGAAGAGAAGAAGAAAGCATATCCTATTTCATGCCTCTGGCATGTGGAAGTAAGAACATTATTTTATAATAATCCTATTAATGCAGATGAGAGGATGATGGCAGGCCATGAGGCACCATTTGGAGACGCCCCATCAGTGGGCTCTTTGTCAGTGCAGGCAGCTCTGCCCGGGTGAGCTGAAGGCAGCCTTTCTCCGAGCCTTCACTGCTGGCTCATCTTGAGCCCTCTCACTGGGGTCTCCAGATGAAGAGCATGGGGTCACAGTAGGGCCACAGGCTCAACATTTGTCTAATACCAACCCCAGCCTGGACTGGAAAACACAAAGGGCAGGATTGTGCAGTTTTCCAAAATGCTAGACTTGCTTTCCTCTGTGTGACAGAAATGACATCCCCTCCCTCCTTCTTTCATTTAAAGAGTAAAACCTTTGTGATTTTGACTTTTTTTTTTCCTCTGAGTTTTAAAAATCAACCCCCCCCCCATGGCTTTTTTTCATATCAATGAACACAGCAAACAAATTGGCCCCCTCCCTGATGGACACGTTATTGGCAGCAGGTTAAAGATTTTGAGCATTTTTTTTTCAGCAGCAGCAATCAGATTTCATTTGGAATGAAAAATATAAACTGTTGCCTATGTAAACAGAATATATATATACACACACACAGTGAGTGTGTATGTGTGTGATAAAGGTAATAACTTTCTGAGAGCCACACCTGGTGATGTGTCAAGGGCTAAGATTCTTTGGTCACCAGAGAATCTTAGCCATGAAGCTCTCTGTGGCACAGAATCTACTGAACAGTAGATATTGCCTCCTTCAGAACCATCAGGGAAAGCTGCCCAGCAGCCCTACACACTGTGGAAGAGTCTCCTAGAGGAGAACTGGGGAAGTACCTAATTTTAGAGTAAACAGTCTTGTCTTGAGAACTGCATGAAAATGGGAGCCCAAGGGAAGGAAGCACCATCTCTCCAGGGCCTGCAGTTATGCCTCATGTGCCCGGTCTCCCTTGAGGAGGGAGAGGGGAGTAGAAATCAGGGGAAGGCTCTGGAGTGTCTTATCGCTCTTTGGGCAGTCACAGCACTGAAATAAAAACGTGTTACAAAGAAGAAATGAAACAAATCCAAATCTCTGTCAGGAAATGATTTTGCGGGGCTCCCATTGTGCCTGAACTTATCAAGCAAAACCTTCATTTCCAGCCTGATCCAAAAATCACTGAAGCCAAGCGCAGCCTGTTCACTGCTTCAGGAGACTTTGGAGCAGCCCTTTCTGAACCACGGAGGGGACATGCTCCAGAAAGGAAAAGAAACACATTATGTGAATTGTGCAAATGCATTTTCAGCATCCCTTAAACATGGGGACATTTGCCTACAAGTCGACAAAGAGTCTTTAGTTAATAGTTAAAATTCAAAAGAGATTTCATTAAAAATTGAATCATTCATGCAATAGCAGAGCAGTTTTGTCTTTTTGTTTTCCCTCAAGCATTTTGTGCTGCACAGAACACTTTTGAATTAATTTACTTTTGCAAAATTAATTGCCAGGTCAATTTTCAGTGGGAATAGAAGGTGAAAAATTCAGAAGGGAAAGGTGAATCTGGCAGACAGCAGAGAGCCTTCCCTGCTTAAAGAGTTGAGGTTGAATTTTGATGCAACAGTTAGCTCAGAAAAATACACAAATTAAAGACAACCTCCACAAAAGGACAGAGACACTGAAATGAGCCAGAGATGAAGATTATCCCAGAGGTGAATTTCAAGCATCTCTGAGCATTTTACAGCATCTCTCCTGCCGTGACTCTTGTCTACTGAGGCCAAGAACAGTGGCTGCTGGGGTCACACCCCCGGCCCCGCTGCCAGCAGAGCACGACTCACCTCGTGCCACACCTCGGGTGTCAGCTGGAGGACAGAAGGACGGGGCTGTGCATCCCGGCAGAAGCAGGAGGTGGCTGTCACAGACCAGCCAGCACTGCCCCAACACTGCCAGCACTGGTGGCATGTTGACATGAAAACAGGGAGACAAGGTGGGTGAACACGCCCGTCTCAGCTGACCTGCCTTCACCTGTGGCTCAGTGTGCCCTCTGTCTGGGGGAAGCTCCAGCTGCCTTGTCCTGATGCAGCATGGAAATATTCACAGGTGGGTGGGAGAAGAGCTTTTTTGGTGGTGAGGACAAGTGGGTTCACCCCAGAGAAACACTGGGCAGGGCTAAGTGTAGGTGGGTTTTGCTCTCAGGGTTTTTCTTAAATGAAGAGAGACCAAATCAACCTCACAGCTTTGCAGAGCTGCACCCTGGTGTGTGCTATTGATGTGGGAAGCCTGTTATGCCCTTTCCTGTGGGTTTCAGCCGCGTGGAAGGGAAAAGAGAGCACGCACTGCTGCCGCACATGCCTTGCCCTGTGCCTCCCCTAAGACATCTGCAAATCCACAGCAGACCCTCAGACAGGTCCCTTCTAACATGAGCACCCACGGCCATGAGTGACCACTGCAGAAGAGCACCAGCAATGTGCTCCCTGCAGAGCTCACCTCTCCCAGTGCCTTCCTGCCTGATTTAATGCCTGATGTTTTCTGTAACAAGGACGTCATCACGTCAAAGATAGGAGCAAGCACAGCCAACAGCCTGGGGAAGGACAGCAATGTGTGCTGCTCATCAGACCAGGACAACACCACATGCACTTTAACAGTGTGGCTTTTCCAGCCAGGATTGCAGAAAAATTCCTGCTCTCCAGCGAGCATAATTTTTCTACCAACCCTCCCGGTCTGCAGACAGAGCTATGCTCGCAGGAAGGCTCAGCTTCTTTGCACATCTCAATGGGGAGGTGCAGTAACCACCAGAGAAGAAAGAACAGCTTTTCCAGAATCACTTTGCAGAGGATGATGCAGGCAGGGAGAGAGCTGTGCTCACTGGCAAAGAACAGCAGCAGACCTAAGGCTGCTGGTTTTTGGGATTCCACACAGCTATTCCAAAAGAGCATCACTGCGCAAGTCAAGCCACTGAACATGAAAAAAATTAGCTAAACTGGGAGACAAAGTCTCTGCTCCAATCCTCCACTCCTTTCAGGCTCTATTAAACCATCTTCACAGGGCCAAAAAGAGACTCAAAAGACAGAAGCTGCCTGGGACCCTGTTGGGAGGGACTGGCTCTGGAGGCCTTTCCTCCTTCCAGCTGCAGCATATCCTGGGGAGAAACCTTCAGGGGCCACTTCCTGGTATCCACCTCCCACTGAAGCTGTTTTGGTCCAAGCCCTTCTCTTTCCTCACCTGGTTGTGGCAGGAAAGTTCAAGGTGTCCTGGCAGCAGGAAGCTCCCTTGCTCCACCCTCTGCCCAGCACAGTGGCTCCCTGAGCTCTTCGAGGATTTGCTGCACCAGATCTGCCAGCGACAGCGACCTGCTCTGCGTGGACACTCGGGTGGGAGTGGGACCTCAGCATGAAGCACTTCTCCTGTGAGCCCTGGGCAGCCCTCACTGTGCTCTTCCTCGCCGCTGCCCTCTGGGATTCCTGCTCAGCAGGTATTTCTCTTCTCTTATTCTCCCCCACTCCTCTCAATACCTACATATATCACCCAGCGACAGCAATTTGTCCTTTAAAAATGAGGGGGCACTCCCTTGCTTCACCTAAAAGGTATAAAGAGCTGGAATTAATTAATGAGAATTACTGGACATGACTGATCACAGCATCTATGTAAAGGGATGTTCTTTTGCCAGCTATTTACAGAGCCACTGTAAATGTGACTGAGTTGCAGGTTGCTCCACTAAATGGCAAGGAGACAGGAGCCACAGTTACCTGGCCTTCTCCTGCTTGCTGAGGCAAAGGACCACCTGCAATACCACCCATTAGAATCACTGTAGTCAGATTTAGCTCTCATTACAACTAAATTTTTGTAGAAAATGTGGCTTTGGTGCCACCTTAATTGTAGAAGTTGCCTGAAACCAAAATGCAAATGAAACCTGTGAGCTGCTCCTTTCCCACCAGGCTACTGCCTGCATTTGTAGATCAGGACCAGATGAGACTTGACAGCTGTTTAAAGATGGGCTGCCAGCTGTTCTTTGGGCTGCAAGATCTATAAACACAAACCAGCACTCGGCATTCCGCAGTACTTCCTTCCACAGGTCATACGCAGGTTTTAATGATTCTTCCCAGTGCTTCTGTGAGGTACTTATTAACTGAGAAATTATGAGCTTGGGCAAGGACATTCTGCACATCCTATGAGAGTCAGACAGAAGAATGGGGAATACTCAGACCCTTCCCTGGAGCAGGTTGCCCAGGGGCCCACTCTGAGCATGGCAGAGGCCATAGGGAAAGCTCTGGTATTGCTGATGGAGGGTCAGCTCAAAACACAGAGCCAGGCAACAGCAGGTGACCCCAAGGGGAACATGTCCCACAGGACCACCTCAGTTAACTTGCTGTTACTTGGAAAACACCAAACTCAAAGACTCAAAGTAAATCTTTGTTCAAATGTCTCATCCTGTTTTGTTTTCCTCAGCTGAAACTAAATTTGAGCTATTATTTTGCAGTCCTCGGTGAAATCAAGCTAGACCTGATTTTCTCTATTACATTCCAAATTACCAGCTCAGAGTGATGGCTTGACTGGAAGTAGTTTTCTCATAGCTTCTGCCTGGTTTGTGGACCAGGGAACTAGATCTTCTCCATGCAGCAGGAGTCCTCACTACTGGAGCCTCCCCAGGCCATTTTTCACCTATCTGTGCAGGGGGTAGTCTGCTTGGCTGAACTTGAACTGTGCTGCTCATGGCAGCAGAGGAAGAGGTGTTTCTCTGACTCCCTTCCTTCTGCAGCAGGGGACAGACAGGTGCTGATGCACAGGCACCAGTGCAGCTTTTACCCCTGCAGACATCCTGCAGCTGTCCTGGTTTGATCCCACAGTGCTGCAGGGAGCATGGTGAGGGGCAAGGCAATATTAGGAGGACTAAGGAGGGGCTGGCCTGTGACACCAAGTGCAGGTTTGGAGAGCTAGACACCAGCCACAGTTGTGTCAGAGTGTGTGTGTGTGTGCTGATTCTGGGTAGGAAGCAGGATAAAGAGGCAAAAACCTTCATCAAAGCTCCAGGCCTCTTTCTCATTACTTATTTCTGGATGTTGCATTTTCCAACCTGAGCTGGTTACCGTGCTGGAATGAACCAGAATCCAGCCAGAGTAGTTTCAGATGCTCTGACCTGCAGCAAAGCCAAAACTCCCAAATGGGGCCTTTGTGGACCTGCTGAGGCTCTGCAAAGTGGAGTCAGCCCTCAGCTCTGCCAGACTCCTGTGCACCCTGGGATTTTTCTAGGGGGAAAAGGAAGCAAAGGTACAGCCTGATGGCAATGGATCTTTCCATGACCCTGAATTTTGTGCTTGCTCGTTCTGCCCCATAGCCTGGGCAAGGACAGGGGTTAATTTGAGCTCCAAGACAATGGCTCAGCCAGGGTTGCACCAAGGCAGAGGTGCACTGATTCACCTCATCCTGAGGGATGCTCAGGACTCAGAGCAAGTCTCTGGAGCTGGTGTAAAAGGTGGTGGGATAAGGAAGCATATCCTAATGCAGCAATGTTTAGGGGCAGGAACTCACTTTCTTCAAGTTGTTTCCATCCTACAGACCTCTACAAGGCCAATGGCTTTCAGATTTTCCTGCTTGATGACAAACATTACTTTTCTAATCTAACTTACCTTTTCTCCTGTGCTTTCCTCTGGCAGCAGCTGAAGACATCTCCAGTGTTTCAACAACTGAGTATGAACCACCATGTCTCAGTAAGTCTTCATAAATCATTACTATCTCTTAAAAGTTAGGTGATGAGACTACACAGTGACTGAGAGGCTGTCCTGGAAAGGGATTTATGTCTTCTCAGGACTTCCATTGGGGGTCAACCTCTAGGATGTATTTCTAAGACTCCACCAGTGTCATGGTATGATATCTTAGGTACATTGAGACAGACTCATAGCTTTGGACAGACCCATTGATGGATAATTTGTGTCCTAAAGCTCCCTGCCAGACTGCCTGCAGGCCTGATATAGGTTCCCAAGAGCACCTCTTTCCCCTGCCCTACCAGGTCTTTCCCAAACAGCCAGCCCCAAACAACCCGAGATCCCACCCCTACTCCAGAGCCATCCGCCAGATATAGAGCCAGGCTTAGGGGAAAGATGCCAAGGCAGAGTGACAGGGCAGAAGCCATCTGCCCTCTCTAGGAAAGGAAGCCTGTCGCGTACTTGCCCTCCCGTGAGGTCGCTTCACTTCTCCCCCCCAGACGTGAGCTTCTGCAGGCAGGCGGCCACGTGCTGCCCCTCGGGCATGGATGACTATGGCTGGATCGCAGCGGCCGTCGGCTGGAGCCTCTGGTTTCTGACCCTCATCCTGCTCTGCGTGGACAAGATCATGAAACTCCGGCCTGATGAACCCAAATACTTGGTGGCCTGAAGCAGAGCAAGCCAGCAAGCGGCAGCACTGGGGAGCAGTGAGGCGCGGGCAGAACTGACAAAGCGTTTTGAACACTTGCTAAGAAACAAAAAAGAAACGGAAAACGCCTTCAGCCAAAAAAGGCCAGATCTAAGCAGGGCAGCTGCCGAGGCTTCACCCTCTCTGGCAGGCTGGAGCTGCCAGCCAAGGTGTGGAGCAGGCAAGTCCCTGCCAGCCACCACATATGTGCCACAGTGCAAAAACCTCCATTTCCCCTGAGCCCTCTCGTGCTTGCTGTGAGCACAGCAGCAGGAGGAGAGGCTGAGGGACCAGTTACCAGCCTACAGCACACTGCCTCGAGACAATCTGGTTCATGGCCTTTGGGTTTGACACAGAAAGTGGGCAAATAAAGCTATTTTCTGGAGCATCAACGTTACCAGAGCCAATAGTAAGTTATAGGCCAGGTTACATCAGTAATTCATTGACTTTACTGAGTCCTCCTCACTCACTAACCTGCGATATTTAAAAGTCTATTAACTGATATATGGGAAGATTTTCTTATTGAAACTTAGGGATTGTTTGGGCTGGTTTGAAAGTAAAAC
Source organism: Nicator chloris (assembly GCA_013400495.1). NCBI lineage: Eukaryota > Metazoa > Chordata > Aves > Passeriformes > Pycnonotidae > Nicator > Nicator chloris. The sequence goes on along the minus strand of WAAE01012024.1, from coordinate 32,296 downwards.
TAATTTTCCCAGAGCCATTTAGATGTGAACTGTGTTGCAGGAATCAAATGTTGGTTGTATTTATTCAGCTGCCACCTGCCTGAGAAACTAAGCCAAGCTGAAGTGTGGCAAGCAGGTTTAAACCACCATATCCAATTCCTGCACAAAACTGTTCCTATTTATATGAGATAATAATAAACACTCTTACTGATTGAAAGACTCTCACTGACTGGTTTATATGGATAAAACTTATATTGGCAAGGAATTACTCAACCCACATTGTTAGCAACAGGATTCTAGGAAGACACATTCATGCAGGAGGGTTTGCCTCACTGCAGTCAAACTGATGTGGTGCAGTTGCACCAATTTCTGTTATTAAAACAATAAATTAGAATTAAACCTACCTAGACCTATACAAGCTTAGCAAACCTGCTAGAGATCAACTGAAATGAAACATAAAAAGTTACTTTTACATTTAAAAAGCACTATTGGAGGTCTTTATCTGCTAGAAATAATTATACTCTCCCATCAGTTCATCCGTATGTAACTTCATCAGTGAGAAAAGACAGAAATCAGTCTAAGACTCTTCCAACTGATTCTGGCACAATTAACACTTTCATCAGGACAACGTGGCCACTTCAAAGTGATGCACAGATGCCCCTCATCAACTAGCCCCCATCAAGAGGAACAGGGACAAGTTAGACACTGAGGAAAGAAAATACATCCTTCCCTATCACTACTGTCACTTAAGACAAAAAGTCTTTCAGGGTGAAATGCTGAACAAAGATGCTCATGTCAGGAAAGTAAGTTTTGAAAGGGAAGGGCTTAATTCTCAACATTTCAACATACAGCAATTAAAACAAAAGTAATTTTCACACAACAAATCTCAGTGTTGGAGACACTCAACTTCTTTCCACAAAACCCCCAACGACCAAGAAAAACAACAGTCGCTCTCATTTATGTACAAACTTACAGAAACAAAGGGCTCTCAGTCAACACCAAAATGTAAAGAGCAGTGAGTTGACAGTTAAACCACTGCAATCACTCATGTACTATAAATCTTCTACCTACACACATAACTTTTTCCCTGTTGTATTAGTTTTAATAACAGAAAAAGTTCAGTGGTCTGAAATCAATGTGAAAAAATCTCCACTTACTGCTTTCACGGCTTCCTTCTGCAGATCTCTTCCTACAGTTCTCCAGACTTATGGGCATTTTTCTCTGTGGGGAACACAGAAGTGCCTGCTGGATATGGCACTGGTCTTCATCTTTGAGGGAATATGTTTCATAGCTTTTGCATGTTTTTGAGCTTTCAGCACATGATGCAAGTTCTAGATGTCCTACGAGAGCAACAGCCACAAAGCTTCGTAACAACTGGGCAAGTGTGAGACTTCCTAAAGGCTGCTTTTGGAAGCGCAGCTTGTTCATTCTTCACACTCTCCAACATAGTGCGGCTACCTTCAGGGATTGTAGTAGACTTAAACCTCAGGTTTTGCTTTTTGCAGTTTCCTTTGAGGATTCCCAGCTCAACCAAATGGAGGAGAAAAGGAAATAAAACCTTATTTTGTCATATAATGTAGTGCCTTCAAGGATTTTGTCTGCCTGTGTTCAAAGGTGATATCCAAGTCTGCACAAAATCAGGTATAAAAATGGAGTACCTTACAGGTAATTTCTGCTGTGAAATGTATACTTTTCCTAGATCAGTGACCTGTAAACCTCTGATCTAATGTGACAGGGTTGTTTCTTACTGCATCACCTACTCTGACACATGACATTGTCAGGTTTGATCTACAGCTGCTTCTCCTCAAGTCATTTGATGGAGTCACTTAGAAAAACTCAGTCCTGTAATGAATCTCATGAAGGCACTGCTGTTCCCAGTTGTGTCTGGGATCCCTAAACATGCTGGCAGTATTCCACAGGTTCCAAAGCTATCAATGTAAACATCTTATCTGTTTCTGCATAATACAGGGCAAACCCCCAAAGTACTATTTTAAAGGGACTCTCCAAGGTACATGCTATGTGCTGCACTGCCCCTATGGGCAATCACAAGTACAATGAGAAACAACTCACTCTGCAAGAGGAGAAAAGCCCTAATGGTGTTGTCAGTGTTCCAGGGGCTTGTCCAATTACAGAAAGCATTGAATTAAAAATTTGCATCTGAAAGGCTTGAGAAGTTGATATAAAGACAGAAATTAGTAGGCAGGAATGGATTATACATACCTGATTTCTAAAATGTAAAGATTATCTGTAGTCTGCTGTTACATTTCCTGGAATAATTTTAGCCAGGGAACACATGGGAGCACAGGTTGTGGGTTATAAGCCCTCATTTAAGAGCAATTGAGTCACAGTTGAAGGCTGTGGTCTGGTTTTGATCCACAAATTAAACATTCAAATGCACAAATTAAATACACATGACTGTATAGTACAATGCCTTATAAAAGTGGTCCACGAGCAGAGTTGCAGACTGTTGTTCCCATTTATTGTGTATTATTTCATACTCTTAACAGTATCACTCAAAATTTAATACCTCTAATTGTAGATCCCAACTAGTACAATGCTGTCCAACCCCTGCTGACTTCAAGGGAGCTACACAAACATCCAGCACATGCCTTGTAATGTTCTTGGGGGTTTTTTCACTGTAATTCAGGAAGCCTGTCATTTTTGTTCCCACAGGAAACCTTGGAGGCAAAGCATAACCACTGATTTATCAGCATGCATAAATAATTTCTGTGTTAAACCTGGGTGCCCCATCAGACTGCTACATACAACCTCATGGCACTGAGCTGGTGTAGGCACTTGGACATCTCCAAACATGTAAAAAGGTGATAGCTCCAAATGATGATGGAAATGTTAAGTGTCCAGTCATTCCTAATTATTGTCCATTCATAGTTATAAGACCAAAAAGTTCCTCACTGGAATGAGATGGAGAAAAAACAATCTATTCCAGCTCTTATGATTCAGAACAAAGAAAACCAAGAAAATAGTTGAAACCTGGATTGCCGAAAAAGAAAAAAAAGGTGAATAAAATTCACAAGTTTGAACCTCAGCACTGCTGACAACATCAGCAGAGTTCCTCCTATTTTCTGCACTAAGGTTCTGAATCTCAGGCATGAAGATACATAGTGCCTGGAAAGTGAAGGGAGATGCAAATGGAGCCTGGGAAAGCTACTTGTCTGCAGGTGTTTCAGACAGACAGACAGAGCATTGAGGACATGTAACCGAGCAGCACTTTTAATAACAAAGGAGAAAAACAGCAGCAGCAGCCCAGCATTGCAGGGTAACTGCTTTAATTTGCCCGGAGATAATCTCAATCACATCCAACCAGTGATATTTAAAAAAAAAAAAATTAATTCAAGACTAAATGGATTGGTACTTGATGCACAACTCTTCATCTTTTCAGAGACCAGTGCTCTGGTAATGACTCACATTACTCACTGCCTTGATCCTTGGGGTTTTAGTGAATGAGCTACATATTAAGCAATTGCACTTCACAATGATTACACTTTGCCAAATCACTAGAGGAATGAAAACTGGCAAGCATCTGGACTCCCTACTCACATGAAACACACAGACAAGACAGAGGTTAAATTCATAAGAAAAAGTGTTCTGTACTGGGACTCTGTAGGAATTTAGATAAAGTCATTACAAAAACCAGGATTTCAAAAACTTATTGTCATTAATTACTGCCAAGGCATGGAACATAGGCATTCTTGGGAAGCAACCACCCTCTTATCCTTACACTCCAGATTCTGCTTATTCTGTGGCATCTGTGGTATCAATATATGTTGTGGAATTCAAAGCTCACTGCAGATTTCTGTCCCAGAATCAAACATGTTCAGTGAGCTTACTTCCAACTCCTAGTTTGCAATAACCATCCAGAAATAAATCATGGCATAAACAATGCAGTATTGTCTCCCAAGTCTGCAAAGTCCTTGGAAAAAAAAACAGCTCTATGAGACTTGTGACTTTTCCTCTCCAATTTGACAGTACAACCTTGACAGAATTACTTCAAAAATCAAAGTACTTCTTCAGGTTTTCCACAGCTCTGTCTACTTAGTCTACATGGGAGAAAGGGAGATACCTGCAAAGCCTCATCTCTGCTAGACTGTTCCCCCTTCATGGCATTCCAACATATTGTGTGTATTAGTCAGATCAGTTAAAAAATATGCAAGTCCTAATGCAGCAACCTCTGGGCTCTAATAAATGAAGAAACCATCGTGCTTTAGCTGAGCAATACTAACGTCCTATACAGATGTGACAATGTTAGGTAAGAGAGGTTAGCTCCTCCTTAAGAATAATGCTCATTGGCACTAGTGTTGAGTGCTCTTTCAGCTGCAGGAAAGGGCACTCTCTGCTCCCTGGCAGAGCAAGATTATTGTAGGCAATGTTGTGTCAGTGATGCCGTCTGCTGGAAGGGACAAAAAACTTCTTGTAACTTCCCTGCAGTTCTACTCTGCAAAAGCAAGAACACTGGTTCCAGCACCCCAGCAAATTTTCTTCCACACAGCAGTGAAGTGCAGAAGGATGTAGCAGTAATGTAAATACATGGCTGCACATGTACAAAACTTCCAAACAGGAGATTCTTGTGCCACCATCAAGCCTGAAGACAGAAATAACTGTCAGGATCAAAATCATCCATGGAAATGCTTGTCTGGGAGTGTTCCATGCAAAATACAAAGCAACTTATCTAAAACCATTTTATCCAGGACTGTACAGACACAAATCCAGCAATCAGTCCAGAAGTTTGTAGATGCTCAGATCACCTGTACTGCACTGAATTTGAACTATTTCATATTTGGTGACTGTGCTGAATTACTACTGACAGTGGCTAATTCACAACTCTTTCTCCTATTTCCTCAAGTCCAAGGATAAAAGCTTTCTGCTTTTTCATCACCACATATTTTTAAAATACTTATTTCTTTAGTCAAGTTTCTTGCAGATCTGTGTTTCAGGACCAGCACTGTGAATTGCCAAATACAACACAGCATTAATCCTCCTTGAATACAAAAAGTTGTTCCTGAAACACAAACAATATGCAGCTACTGCTTTTAAATCATGCACAGCACTAAAACCTTCCAACAGCCTGGATGAGGCAACCAAATTCCAAGAAGCCTTGGGATGGAAATATTTGAGAAGTCTTCCTGGGAACACTACAGAGCTCTTAAGAAGTGTGTACATTTGAATGTATCTGGAAATGCAAACCAATAATTTTAGTCTTTCAACTCTTTAGTTCTCATTTCATTTCACCTGCTCTACACATGGCCATAAGAGGATGTCTGCAAGTGAACCTGATCCACCATGTCAGGGATCCAAGGAGGTTTAGCATTGGTTTCAAAAAATTCTTCAGAGCATTTGTTCAAATGTGCTTTATTCCAGTTAAGATGTAACAGCCTAACACAAACTTCCAGTTATGGAGTAAGAACTACTCAAAGCTAAACAGGAGTGGCCATTACAAAGGAAAATAATTATTTGATATGTAAAAGGTACCAAGAAAAAATAACACAAAATCAAGACAAAACATTCCATCTCTACAAACTACGAAGTGCAAAGAAATGTGTATTTTCCTAATACTAATGTAGCTTCTTTTTTAATCTATCAGTCTTCAGTGGGATTCATGGGACTGCAGCTCTACTCTAGAAAAGTCTCTTTAAAATGGCAGTGCAATTCCATGGGATTGTTGCTTCTTAAGTTTCCTACACTGCGTGAGTAAACTCACCCTGGGACTTGTACATCAAAGCTAGAACATCTTGCCAAGTGCATCCCAAACTGCAAACTCCCAAACGAAAGGATCTGTAGCATGAATTCTTCCAAAGCATACACGTGACTACACGGTTTTCAGTGGAAATCATGCAGATGCAGCCAGGGGAAACATACAGAGCAATGTTTGGATCTGAACTGCCAATCCTATGTCACAAGCTGAATGTGCTCTGCCCTCACTGAAACATGTCCACTGGTGACAGCTGTCACTGTTTCCTCCATTTATAAATAAAATCTAACAGGAAGAGAAAAACATACCCTCCACAAAAGGGAACTGGATTTTTATTTCCACATTTAAGTGATTCAAAGCTGCTGCTTGTCTCTAGGCACATCTAAACATGCCTGGAGAAACTCTACAGCCATGGTGAACTGCTTTTGGGAGTCTCACTGATGAAAGATGTTCCTCACCCATACAAACCAGCACTGCAAGTGGTGAAGGACTGCAAAGAGGGGCTGTCATGGACTCTGCCTGAGTGGGGCCAGGGGGAATCCCTTAGATTTCTTCTCTCTTTACAGAGCACTGTCACAGGTGGTCCTGGAGACCTGGTTGCTGCCCTCTTCCTTCCGACAATCAGATGTCATCCATTTTCTTTTTAATCAATTTCCAGTTTTCTGTCCATATTCAGAACACACCAAACTGGTGCTATTTTAATAAATTTTTTTTTTTTTGCATCTGCAAAAATATGGCCCACAACACATCCCCACCTCAAAGGCACAAATGTTCTTCATCCTGCCACTTCAAAGCTCTTGGCCAAAATAGGGAATTTTCAAGAACTGGCACCTGTTTACAGGGAACTTCTAGTTAAGGCATGAAACAGAAAATGCACGTCTCCCTTGAGCTAAAAACTATGACAGCTGGAAAAATGAGGAATGTAGTGAGGGCAAAAGTTAAAAAAGTGAGTTCAGCTGCCTACTGTCATCCATATCACACGACTTTGCTTGGGCTTGAATATACACCCAGCTTCCTTATGTAATCCATCAAATGTGTTTTCAAACCATGAGTTAACAACAACAGCATGAGCTGTTGTGGTTCTTGGGAAGTTACAATCGCTGTAAACAGCCTCTTTCCAAGATAATGCTGTAACCCTGCTGTTCATGGTCTAATTTAGAGGCACTGGCTTGGTAGGAACAGGCTCTTTTGGAGGATCACTCTGTGCATTTACCTGTGTCCATAAATGTGCACCATACTGGTGTAGCCAGCACCACACCAACCTTTTGGTGCAGGGTGATACACACAGACCTTGTCTGACACTGCTGCTCACCAACCACTAGATAAGAAGCCTGATCCAAACCACTGCAAATACAGTACGTTGCAAAGGGTCACTCAGATTCCACTTACTGCTCCAAGGTGGCCATATTTAACATGACCAGTCCAGCACCTATGCAATTCATTCCTCCTAAAAGTAAGGTCTTCTTCTCTGAGTCAAAAGCCCACAGCCACTGGCAGGACCACGTTACATCAGGGTGGAGAGTGTTTCACAGTACGGAAGCACACCCCAACTTCCACACTGAGTGTATGAAAAATAACTGTAACATTTCACTTAGCTCCAAAAACAATCAAGAAACAGGCTGGAGGTCAACATTTTGGCCATGAAGAGGAAACCAACCACGCTAAATTATGTACCTCTCATCTCATCAAGTAAACGAAAGGGCCAAACTAAACACAGACTAAACATAACTGTCAAGGGAAATTGTGAAGAAAGGGAAGAGACTGAGGATTCCATGAACCAGATGGTTTAGTCATGGAAATGGATGCAACAGTTGGTAACAGCTTTCTGTGCCTGTTTCATCTGATCAGTGTTTTCAGAAACTGGTAGATTCATTTACAGATACTTAAATAAACAGGATACTTTAAGTTTCAGGGGAAAAAAAGGTTTGTTGATTTTCCCCCTCTGGCCTTTTAAAAGGGCAATTAAAAAAACATTGGCAAAAGAACTCCAGCACATGGGGATACAGAAGCTTACAGATTTTCTCCCCCCAGAATTTCCAAGTGGAAACACACATTCTGGCACACGCATTCCACAGAATCCTTTTGTAGCACACGAAGAAAACAGCTTTTCCTGTAGCTGCAAGAAGTGTGGGTCTCCCTTGTTAAGGCTGTTCTTGGAACTGGTGGCTGGTAATGGGTGTTACTTTTCTTCCTGTATGAAGATACAGACTGGGCCATACCAATTTTTTGGACACTGGATCAGTTCTCCAGCCAATCTGAGAACATAATTTCTAAACACAGCTTTCTGACTTCTTATATTTTACTATCCTGTTGAAAGTTTTAAAGAAGGTTTTCTTCATCAGAAAGCCTCTTTTATTTACAGGTACCTATTTGTCCCATGTTCTTCGTAAGTTTGGGGCCTGAAAAGAGAAATGACACACATCCAAATATAGAAAGGTGGAATTCCAAAACAGCATGACCATCATTCGCAAAAAGATGAATGAAAAGTGGCTTAAGTACCTCTAAATTTCAAAGCTCTTATTTCACAGAGAACATATCGTTCTTAAATAGGTGGAACCAGACAAAATTAATTTACCTCCTAGAAGACCACATTTTCTTGAAATGAAGTCAGAGTAATGTGCTAGTATTATAAGCATTGGTCTCTGAGCTCACTATAGAATTAAACTGGAGAAGGACGTGGGGTCTGAAAGAGATGGTTTTAATGGGAACACTTAGCAAGTCAGTCTTCAGCGCTGTCAAAACGACCAAATGAACACTGCCTGATACACTCTTCGTTCTTCAAAACCTGGCATTTTGCAGATGTATTGGCAACATCCATGTTTACAAAGTTGGCAGAAAACAAATGTTTATTTTATCCGAGAATTATCACACAAAAAACTTAAAAACTTCAAATCATAACGACCTGTTGGTACTGCTGTTACAACTGTGCTGGTGTTCTGATTCCTTTCAAACCTCAACCAGTGCCCATGTGGGCTTTACACATAGGCCAGGGAACTGGAAATTAATTTACACTTCTTCATTACTTTAAATCCTTCAAAACAGTTTCATACAGCATTTTGATGATCATAGGTAAACAGAAAAATAACTGAGCTTCCTAGTAAAGAGGGACACATACCACCTTTTTTTCCACATCAGCAACTGAGGTTTTGGCTTTGGCCACGAGTATGATGTACACACTTCATGAATAAGGAGGTGACTTATCTACCATGTCCTCCCAGCTGTTTTCATTTCAGTCTGAGTTCCTCCTGCTGTCGTTACTGAATTGTGCCCTGGAGCCAGGAGCAGATGTGGTAGCCAAAGATCACCACACCATACCAGTGTTACATACTTGTACTTCACCCCTGCCATTTCTAACCCAGTAAGTGAGGCAAATCAGCCCCTGGCCAGCTGCCCAATGTTCTCTCTGGCAGATCTCTGTTCCTTAGACCCTTGACCACTACCATCTGCTCCTGTTTGAAACACCTACCTTGTAGCACCTAATTCTCCTGCTGTCCATTGCCCTAGGGTAGGGCTCCCAAGCCTCCTCACCAACACTGAGCCTGCCCTCCATCTCCGTGCCAGTTTAGTACCTTTAGTTCACACTGACCTGAAAATGAAAACACTTCAACCAATCATGACTTAAGCAAAATGTCCGTATGTATTATGTCAGTTACAGTTATGCAATGGCCAATATTAGTAAATTCGTAGCTAATTTTAAATTAAAATTCTGAAAAAAACAGTGACAAACAGTTCCATGGCACGTACCATTCTTACCATGGGAATAATGCTTATCCTTTGTCCAATGGGACAGTGGAAACGAGTATAAATATAGAAACTGTCTCAAAACTGCAAATCTAAGCCTATGTTAATGCTCTAAACTGTCACTGACTTCCACTAAAATTATTCAGATCCAAACATAAGCAATGATTTAGGACATCAATTTATAACATAATGCTGGTGACCCTGTACCAGTCAGGCTGGATTGGTTTCTGTCCACAAAGCAAACTACAGAATGGCTGTTTATCACTGGTTTTGCAAGAGCATTTAGTATGCAAATATGTTTTTTAAAAGATAAACACACACATTTCCCCAAATTCAGCTGTGGCTGAGTATTCCCCTTCCAGTTTTGAATAATTTTTAAACAAATTAGATACCAAGCCCTTTCTGTTTGGATGCTTTGCTTTGTTTTTCCAGCCTGAATGAGTCTACAAATATTTTCTTAATTATACAAGGCCAATGTTTCACTTTGCAAACATTGAAGATGAAGGAACACTTGAAGCTTCAGCACCAGAAGGAAAACAAGGAAGAGTGCAGAGGGTAGCTCCATTCAGAATCACAGAGCTGTAACAATTATCATTCCAGTTTGATACAAGTAACTCATAAAGACTTTTATTCTAAGCAGTCCCATTGTTCCTGACAACCAAAGTGATTCTTATGTGAGATCGGACCTTCAAGACCCTTGAGATGATACAGTTTGTAATCCTGCAGAACAGCAACACAAACCAGGTCCCCATAAGCACTGGAGAGATAAGAATACTTGTAATCTCTTGCAAAATGTCCTGTCAGTTCATTCAAAAGTTCACCTACTCCTTTAGAAAAAGGAGTCTATCATTCTTGGAGATTGTTCCTATCTTTGTTGTTGTTGTTGTTGCTGGAGTACTGAGTTCTTGACCTAAGGTTTTATTTATGTGTTAGCCCAAATGAGGGTAAGGAGAGAAGAGGAGCACCGTAATATTAGCAGATTAATTAATATTACTTGTGATGACACCGATGACTCTCTCTGTTTGTCCCCCATCTCTCCTTACTATTCTCATTTTGCTGCCTTTTTTGATTTTTCCAGAGTGCTGTCAACAGAGTTGTAGAAGTTTCTTCCTTTGTGAGAACAACATTGCTGATTTCCTCTAAGTCTTTGCTTCCATAGGAAGCAGATACCTGGCAGATTTGCAGCGGAATGCTAAATCAACTATGGAAGTTCTGCACTGTTGTCTGTTTCTGAGACAGTCGCAGAAGCTCTTCTCGAATTGCTTTGATAAGAGAGGCTGACGAGTGACCTGGCTGGAGGTCCTCAGTGGAACTGGTGGTGTAGCAAAGGCCCTGGCCCTGAAGGCTGTTGTGTGGAAGCTGAGCAGGAGGTGCTGAGGGCTGCCTGGCTGAAGTCCTCGGCATCTGGAATACTGGTGAGGAGGAATATTCTTGGTGTCCATGCATATGCATCTGGAAAAAGGGAGAAACCATTATTGTGCTTTCTAAATAAACATGACTATCCCAGAAAAGACAAGAAAGCAAAAAGGCAAAGAACAGGGGGGAAAGCAACATGGAGATGCTTCTACCTGCTGCAACGGTTCTTCTGTTACATGAATGAGTGATATCTCTTATGGAGCACAAAACAACAAGTGTGCACAAAATTGTTGGACTGCCTCAAGTTCAGAGACTCCTTTTCCAATCTACAGCACGTTTAGGAACTGAAATGGAAGGAGGAGAGGAGAAACCCCACAGGACTGGAAATCAACAGAATTGGCTTCTCTTACCATCAACTTCTATCAACTTCCTAAAAGACAGCAGGCAAATTACTTTTTTCCTGGCTGTCATTTCTCCATCTTATTTATAAGCAGAGATACTACTATTTTCACCTTCCCTTTTTCTGCCTCCTTTGCCTGTTCAGACTGTACGTTTTTGAGGACCCTGTGACTGACCAGTGCCCAGGAAACCACAGTCAACAGAAGAAGCAGCAGAAGAAAACTACTTGGATTTGAAAGATTAGATTTTTCCATACTCAATATTTGAGAAATGCTATCCCAGCTTAGGGACAATCATTGTTTCAGGGCAGGAAGGGGTTAATTCTGCCTTTGTTCAGTAACATACATTTTCTAACAAAACAAGAGAGACAGAGAACAGAAGTCTGAGTTTATGGCTTGTCTTTCTGCAAGACAATCTGCTTACACTAAAACAAAGCATGGATTTACAGTACACTGGGTGACTGCACCAACTCCCAGTACGGACACAAACAAGGTACATTTTGAAAATCCAGATTCCAGCTGACAACCCTGAAGCAAGTGTTTCCTCTTGCCTCGTATTGCTGAAGGCTGGGAGACAGCCTGAAGAAAACACTGGACACAGAGGACTTGAATGCACAAGTGCGAGCAAAGCAACGTAATCCCCTTTCGGGGGGAGCAGCAGATTCAGACCACAGCCACCACAAAGTCACTGAGCACTACCTTTCTCTGGGGACAAGCCTTAAGGAGTAGCAGAGAGAGCAGCCTGATGGGGGAAGAAAGGACAGCAAGGTCAGCTAGAAGAGGATTTGGGAGCAAGGGGGAGGGGAGTGAAGACATTACAAAGCAGAGCCTGTGAAGGATACGGGGGACCTAGAGCCACAGTGGCAGCAGTGTGCAGGGAACACAAAAATTCATGGGAGCAAGTTCCTTAACATCTCTCATAATACAAATGAATAAAATTTAGGCCATCTTGTATAAAGTAGAATTCATAATAGATTCTGAGTCTCTTGTGCTGCTCACGTACAGCACTCCTCCTTTGCACAGCTAATTTTGGGAGACAGATTAAGGGTAAAAGAGGCTTTAATAGAAGACTGATAGGTAAAGGTTTTCCAAGTAACATCCTGTCTTATTTCTTATAAAAGAGAGGTGATTTCAGTATCAGAAAGGAATGAATGGGTCTCTTGATTTTCAGAATTATTCATTTGGCAGTGAAACGTGAAACTAATTCATATGTGCAGTCTAGAGTTGGCAAACCTGACAAGTACTCTGTGGGTTTCTAGAGAAGAGATGACAAAAAATATTAAAAGGAAACAATCCTTGATACATGAGTCTTAAGAGCAACCTAAATTATGTTCAGGTTACTTTCACATTAAAATGCACTATGTGATTCAGCTCCTATCTCACACTGCACTAAATTACCACCATAAAAATGGTTTCTTAAAGGAAGTTAGAGAGTCTGATGACCACAGTGGCTGTTTTTTACACTAAGTTTATCAAGGTTTTCTTAAGTATCTCAGAAAAAGAAAAGGGTGTGTTTCTGTGATTTCACATATAACATCAGAATTAAACAAGCCTGTAAAATTTCAATACCACATTGGTTTAGAAACGAAACCTCTACTAATCTACAAGAGCAAAATAACAGGAGCAAAAAGGCTGAAATAATTTTTGCTGTTTTTTTAAAACTTCTTTCCCAACAGAAACACACAAAGATATACAATATTATATATGCAAAAATATATAGTTCTATATAGTATCTATACACTTTATATTTTTATCTAGAAACTTCTGGATAATTAACAGCAGTATGAAACAATTGACAAAAATATCTTTATTGAGTCTTCCTTCTTAAGGAATGAAGATTTATGAGATGAAAGCATAAATTTGTTAATCTCCATTTAATACATGTTGAACTCTGGCCAATTTCAACTGAACAAGATTCATAAATATATACACAGATATACGTGTGTATGTATGAACAGATACACAGAATTCACAAAACCAGGTAGCTAATTAGACATAACCTGATTTGTTAGAACCTTATTTGTTATCATTGAATCTACTTCTGAGTGGCAGAAAGGTCAAGTTAGGCTGTGCTCTGCTGGATCTCTTAGCCAGCATGTATTTCACAGGGCCTATCTCAGGGACTTGAGAGACAATTAAGTTTGGTGTGACTTTTTAGAGACACTAGAGCGGGCAGCTGAGTAGAAAAATAGAGTGAAAGGGTAGGAGTATCTTTGGGGAAACACTGGAAACCTGGAGGAAGGCTTTGGAGAACAGTGAAAAGCAACAGGGAACTGTAGATGGGTAGGAGGTGATACCAGGTGTTGGAGGGAGGTGGAGGCATTCAAGACACTGAACCCATCTGTAAGAAGCCAGGCTTCATTTGTTCTGCTGCTCAGATGAGCACCTGCTCAGGATTGTCTTTTGTGTCAGCTAAGGAAATGCTGTCATTCTCCTGGTTGCCCTGGGCCTTCTGGATGGAGAATTAAGGTGAACTGATGGTACCCTGCACACTGCCTTTGGTCTAGGAGGTACAACTGAGAGGTCATATTCCAGCAGGAAATCAGGTATTGAGTTCAGGAATAAAGGGGTGAGGATACTGTGAGGAAAAGCACTACTGCAGGAAGACAAATGCAGATCCCTCTCCAGTTTGTGGGCAAGAAGAATGCTCTAGATTTCAGTCTTCCTAAATGCAGAGTTTAATTTTAGAAACTTGCTCAGAATGATGGAACAGTATGACAAGGTTTGCATAGGATCAGTTGAATAGTGCACCACAAGGAATATGACCTTCATTAAGTAAAGCCTCATTGCCAAAACAGGGAAAGACAAATTTAGAGCTCTGTCCTAGTGAAAAAATCCAAACTGTGAAGGTAATTATTTAACTACAGAAAGCTACAAAACCAAGGTTTGTTTTTTNTTTTACCCCACCAAAAAAAAAAAAAAAAAAAAAAACCCAAAAAAAAAAAAAAAAAAAAAAAAAAAAAAAAAAAAAAAAAAAAAAAAAAAAAATTGCTCACAGGAAAACAAAAGTTCAGGCAATATGTGAGCTCTTCTACAACTGGATGACACCACATTCAAATAAGTTTTAGTTCATGATCTCCTCCTTTTGCCTGTTTTTTCATAACAAACTGAAAAAAAAAATCACACTGCAGTAACATATGAACTGCAGCAACCAGTGAGCAAAATGTTCTGTCAAAGCCGAGGAAATCTTTAAACTGAGATGAACCAAAAGAAAAACAGCCCGGATAGAAATGACCTGAACAGGAACACATCCACAGATCTAGAAAAGCCATTTTCAGAAAGGAGAGACCATTGTAAATAAAGGTCAATAAATGGTAACCCAGAGATGTCTCTGAAAATGAAACTCGAGACACTAACATCTCTCATGCAAGTGCTCTTTTCGATGTAAACTGAAATTATGATCTTGCATTCAAATGCCACAGTTTCAAGCACAGAAGGCACATTAAATTAGGGAAATATATCTTTTGGCTTTGACAGTTGAAGTTTTTGAATAGTATCAAATAGTGCACCCAGTTCTCAAAAACCTTATGCTGCTCCTCTTGAGTTTATTTGGAGTGAAGGCAGCTCAATTTCACCAAAATCTAAAGATAAGCCCATCTTGTTGCATTTCTTTTCTGCAAAGCTATGTCATGATCATGCAGTGCTGCAAAGCAACTTCAAGTAGTGTGAACACACACCTCCTAAATATGCAAAAGGAGGAGATCCTGCCTGCTTTCTTCAAGGATGAAACCAGAAAAAGATAGTTTAAACTAAGAAGCAAAAGAAGCATAAAGTTGTCACTCTCAAGAGTACTGCAATAAACCTGTCGCAGGTCAGGCTGCTCAAGGATGCAAGTACACCAAAGAGGGACTGGTAGCAAATGTCTAGAGGCAAATGTCTCTCTCCTGACAAGGCCATATACTATCTTCAACCTCACACATCTGGTTGAATCAGAAATGTCAATCTCTAGAATCACCCTTGCCAAGAACATGAAATCACCATGGCTGCCTGGGCGACACAGGTGAACGAGTATGTATTCATTTACCACATCCTGCTGACTTAGGCCAGGAAAGTAACTTGTTTAGAAACACCTATCATGTTATGTGCAAGTATGTACATTTTTCTGCTGCCCTGACTCCTGCTGTTAGCACTGATACAGAAGATAAAAGAACTTTGTGCATACAAAATAGGATGGTAGCCTGGGACAACTTAATTCAATGTTTTCTAATGACAATGATCTCAAAATACAGAGGTGTATTTCAAAGAAAGAATGGAAAGCAGTATCCACCTCTGCTGGAGCTCAGAAGCAGAACTGGATGAACTGCAATTAATGGGTGAAGACCTCAAGTGAGGGAAAAAAAAAGGTTAGGGTAAAATGAGAGAAAGCATTTAGAGAAGCAAAGGTGAAAGAACAGCAAGCAGAAGTCAGAAGAGCTAACAAGGATTCGAAGAGCAAAGCAAAGAAAGTCAGAGAAGCAACTAAAAGTATTCTGGGGCGGGGGGGAAAGTTCCAAACAGTAATGCAAGAAAAAAATACCCGAACATATCACTACTTTGGAAACGATGCAAATGTGTAACAGTACTCACTGCATCTCGCCTAGCACATTCATCCTCTCCACGATACTGGGGCCACCCTGGCCCCCCCGGCTGGCCATGCCCTGCTCTGCCTGAGGGGATCTCCACTGGTTGACCTCCGATCCTGCTAGCAATTCCCACCTGAGTGAGGTGCTGTATCTGAGAACCTTAAAAGCAAATATTGGTTTTTTTTCATCTTTATACACATTCAAGTTTGCAGGGCAGACACACGATAACATAAAACTTTGTTGGAAGTAGGAGACGAGAAGAAAATGGAGCTCTGTTTCTGTGCAATTAATAAAAATCAGCAGAAAGAAGGCTGTCAGTGTGGAATAAAGACAGAAAAGTTATGTGAATTTCGTGCAGTTCATGGGAGTGCGATGCATTTCATGGCACTGCACTGAAAGAAGAGGTTGAGATACATGCATCTCTGATATGGGCTACTATTCATTTCAAAAACATGCCAGCCCTTTCCAAACAGTGCTTACTGAAAGCTCTGGCAATGCTTTCATGTCAGTTACTCAGCAGCAAAGAGAAGACATTTCCTCCTGTGGCACACCTTATTTGCATCACACTGGCAAGCAAGGCCCTAACTCTGCAGACTGCCTCGTGTTCCATGGCTCTGAAGAATAAAATACAGGACTACGTAAGAGTGTGCTTCTCTCAGCTTCGTTTTGTGGTTAAATATTAAACGATGCTGTCCTTAACTAAGGAGAAGGTCAGAACACACTGCATCTCCTTCCAGCCTGAAAGCCAACCTCCTCCTTTCTCCTTTTCCTTCCCTTCTCCCTCCCGCTGCTTTCAAACGTATGCAAGGATAGCTGCCACCATTAACTGCACGACATATGTAACAACATGCCAGCTTTCTTTCTTCATTAATTTTCTCCTACAGGGAAATGTCATTTATATTTTTATTCTTAGAATTACTAATAATACTTTATTATTCACTAGAAATGAAGCACATTTAACCCAGAGATACATAAAACTGTGTGTATGTACAAAAGGGGAGGAAAAGACAAAAACAACAGTGTGATATACGTGATGGACAGTTAGATCACTTTCCTATTTTCTCTCAGTATTTGAGAAGTTCAATATTTACACGTAATTATGCTGAGGGACAGAAACTAAATATGTGAAGTACCTTCAAACTTTAAAGCAGCATACATATGAACATTTAGACAATAGTGTGAATCAGAGAATAAAATAACCATCACTAAGCTGTAATAGTTACTACATTCCTACTATTCTCAGTCATCTAACATTTACACGGAGATGAGAGCAACTATCAAAAGCAGCCTTCAGACATAAATATATGATCATATTTCCAGTCTTTTTTAAGGAAGAAAATATTTATCTGGGAAAAAAAGTAACTGTAACATTTGCGTAGCAATACAATATTTTATTCTTAGACGTGTTTGCTGCTTAGCTGCCATGTGATGTTACCATCTTATTCATGACAGCATTGGTGACTGCTATGAAAATTACCTCAACCAAATCAGGGAAGGTGATTTCATGTGGGACAGCAGAAATAGACAATTCAATCTAAAACTAAGAGACAGTGCTTTAATGCATACAATTCTACAAAGAGAAATACGAAATACAGAGGTAAAGAAGAAAGAAAATTAAAGAAGAAAATTAAAAAATTTTGCTATTTAGCATGCTGATTTGGGATGCATCAATTAGCTCATTTAGCACAAAAGGAGTTTGAAACAGAAAGTTAGCATACATTGTAACCTCTAAAAGAAGTAATTTTTCATTCTTAGAGAATGGGGTTTTGTGAAAATATGCTTTGTGATAACCAGTGCTTGTAAGATACTAAAAAAGGGGCAAAGCACTTCCTTTTTCTGCAAGAGCCTATGAAAAGTAAAGTTAGCCTCACTTTGTGATCTTTTTTTTTTGGGCATTTAGGACAAGGATCACATATCACATGGAGCAGCTGAAGGAGAGCGACGTCTTAATGGTGACCTTGGCATAAGAACAGATACAGAAAAGGATCAGTTATTTTTCTGCATATTCAGCTTAAGTGAAGTGTACCTGCAGTGCTTCCAACTGGTCGTGGCCGTGCCACTGATGGCATTTCCTCGGAGTACATCCCTCTGGAGGAATACTGAACCTCAGGTGGTGGCTGCTCTCCGTGCAGTAACTCAGCAGGCTGAAGAAAACCAGGTCCAAAGTTCTGCCTGTGGAAAAGGACTCAAGATTAAAATAAGTGAAATCCCTAATTAGAAACAATAACGTAGGTGTGCCTCGTACAGCAGTTCTTTATGCCTTTTAATGTAATTGTAACCTTCAATGTTGAGGAAGATATTTACATCTGAAGAATACATTTTAGCAAAATTTTGCCTGAATGTTTTTCACATGTTGCAGTCTCCTCAATGCAGAGAAAAAAGTTCATAGATCTTGATATCTTGTTTTCCCCTTGGGGGAAAAGGTGTATTAAATGAAAAAAAACCAGAAAAGTAAGACTTCAGCAGTGATGTAGCTGCTTACTTCATCCAAAAAGCTGACCCTACTCACGAGTTTCTAAGCACACACTTTTGGTCTAAATCAAAACATAAACTGCACTACATGTGTATTTTGTCAACAATTATTACTTAATGAGGTATTCTGATAATTTTTCAGGAAGTTTTCAGAACTGTACTCTAAGATTTGTGAAACAACTCAAGGCTGTCATTAGCACATATGAAGAAATGCAATGTATACTGAAATGAATGTTTCCTATCAATCAGGCTGGTGCTGGTAGTCACTGTTATACATTTGCTAAAAAGAGTTAACAACAGAAACTGTAATCAATCTAACTTTGCTAATTGTGTGAATGCAAATGAAGCAAAGTGAGACAAGCAGCCAAACTCAGGCACCAGGAACTACACAAAGTAAGGGCTAGGGATGAGTTTTCCATGCCTTCTACCACAGCCCTCCTAGGCTACAGTTTGCAGTGTATGCTATTCCTCAAGATCTCAATTTTACATCCCTTTGTTTTACCACAAAATCCTGTGACTGCATCTAATTCAGACTATTCTTGATATGTGCTTTATTTGGAAAACTACCCACCTTCATATGACAGCCAGATAGCAAAGAAAGTTGACATAATGAACTGCCTAATAAAGCACAAACAAGTAATTGTAAATAAAAGTACCAGCTATTTGGCATGCAGTGTTATGGAGGCGGTTTAAGGGCCTCAAGCTGTAACAATCCCACTGGGGAAACGCTAGAATTTCTCCAGTTCCCTCACGTACAATCCCCACCTGTCCACTCAGCAGATCCAGAGGAAATCATTTCCAACCACACAAGCTAGTTAAAATAAATGCTTCAATGGGCAGGTAATGTTTAACAACATCACTTCTGTTATGTTAATCACTGTAATCAGTAAAGGATGTGATCATCTGGCCCTTTATGCCTGCAGTGTTGAGCTAGAATTTTGAAGCTGAGGAATTACTACAATTTTTTGATGTTGTCTAAAAAAAGTATTTTCTCAACATTACTGCAAATGCATTCTTTTTGTGCCAATTTTTCAGAGGATGGGAAGTAAATTATTTATTGCTGATGTTTTTGCATTTGAAAGGTTCACATTTAATAAGGTTTCACCTTCTCAATCTTTTTTATAATACAGAGGTATAGCTTCTCTTCAAAGTCAAAGATCAACGTAGGAATATGAAACCAGAATACAGCTCTGCATCTGTATCATACAGGCTTTCTAGTGCTCCTTCCTATTTCTAGACTGAAACTCAGCTTTCAATTTCTGCACATCTAAAAAAAATCCCCAAATTATCTCCAGTCATTTAAGTCAGGAGATCCTGCTCCAAAAACCAATTTTACACCACTAATCCACTATAGCTCAGTATATCCATCTCTGTTGCATGATTCAATATCCATTTTCTGGCAAAAGCTGTTCATTGTGCCTTTATGACTGCCTAGCTGTTATTGACCTAGGTCTTTCACATTTACTTTTTTTTTTCCCCAGGTTGGTTCCAGCCCATTAAAGAGGCTGATGGTGTTATTATGGAGAAGAGAATAGTATGCTCACCCAACAATTATTCCATGCACTGGATGTTTAACCCAATGGACTATGACATTGATACATGCCACCTAATCACACTGTTTTTCCTTCCTCTAACTGGTACACTGCTTCTATCAATTTGTTTATCATTATCTTCAGATTTTGAGAATAACTCCCACTGCACAACCATGACAACTCTTTCCTTGTTTTCTATTGACCAAGCTTTAGGAAGCTTTCTATTTTAATGAAGACCTAGAGGAATTCTTTCTGTCCAGATCAATGACTTTGCAGATTGTTAACTTAATCTGTTGACACTGGCAAAGCCAGCACTTGAACTTTTGTGATTTACATAAATTCAGACTGCCTATGCCGAAGAATGACAAACTTTTGAACAAAAAACGCATTGTGAAGACACTATCTTGCTCATGTGTATTAACATGGACTACAGCACTTTCATGATTAATTTATCACATTTTCCCTGAATATGTAACAGCCCAACAAAGACAAAATCTCCTCAATAACAAACAATTGGTTATGCTTTACACTGGCAGTCTCAAAGCTCATAATCTTCAAGGTAACCTAAATTGCAAAGAGTACACCATATGTCCTATTGTGTGCCATTTCATGTGTGCTCCACTCACACTGAAACTGTCACCTCCAGCCAAGAACTAAGAAAGGTACTTAGAAACTCATCCTTTTCTACTTGGTCTTCTCAAAATCAGGTTGCAGAACAATAAAGTTCTTCACAGCCATTTTACCATCAAGTTTCCAAGGCAGTGAAGACTTCAGGTGAAGTCTGATGAATGACATGAATAGCTGTGGGATTTCATCTCATACGTTGAACTCTAAGAAGGTAATGAGAGAGCAGCACAAGACCACCATTTAACCAGCCAGGCTGCAGCAGCCTGGAGAGGGTGACACAAGTCTCACCCCAGTGAGTACCATGACTCAAGTGTCCAACTCCACAGCGGGCTAAAACACATGAACCAAATGTGAAATTAACCATCACATGGACAACTGTTTTCTCCCCCTTACACAGTTCTCCCACAGCAAGGGCAGGTGAAGATGGAAAATTTGTTCTTCCCCTGATTTTATAATAATAGGCCTGCAAGGCAGACTTTCTCTGTGAGGGTCACTGTGCTCTGTCATTTATTCTCAACTAAGTTAAAAATAGAATGAATCTGTTAGTCATATGAAAGCTGTTGTGAGCGAGTTTTGCCCTGAGGATACAGAAACAAGATGAAAGCAAGAGTATTGGGAGACTTACATGTATCTGAGTAACTGTTTCAGGCTTTCCAAAAGCTCAGACACAGTGGTTTACTGAATATTAGAAGGATATCTCTATAGCTGAGGGGCTAGAAACACTTTTTTTTTTAAACAGAGGCTTGGATTCCATACAGCATGCATATGTCATTTATGCTTCATAAATAAATAACACAGACTGGATCTGGACTCCTGTCTCATTTATACAGTACTTTGCATAATAATACACCAGTGCCAGTAAGAAATCTGGAGTAATTGCAAGGAAAATAATCACTGCAAGTTTTATCAGCAAAAAGCTACCTTGATAGGAGACCTGGTGCTGTTGGCGGAGTCATTCCAAATTCCATGTATCTCTGTCAGAAGAATGAAAAAAAACACCAAATTAAAATCAAAATTCATACCTTGGGAAGTCCATGGTCAGCCGTTTAAGCGATGAACAGCAGAGATCACTAAGCCTATATGTAGGGCTTGATGGCAGCCATAAGAACTTAGGTTTTACAACGGAGCACAAGAAGATCTGGGAATCACTGCCACAGCAGGCTACAGTCTCTTCTGTGATCAGTCTTAATTTAAAAACCTTTCAGAAATACTTTTTCTTACTTGCAGAAGATCAAGAACTACTCCAATGTCTACTTAGCAAAAAATCAAGCTTTGCATTTGGAAATCTCTTTTGACCTCAAACAGCATCAGACTGCAGCAGAGAGACCAGACCACAGGGCTCAGTCTCATAAGAACGTGGGATGACCTACAAGATTATCCATGTATTTCAGTGCTCCATCAAAAGCAAAAAATCATACACAGAAACACTGCTTCCCTACCCCTCACTTCCTGAAAGCTTTTGGATATCCTGCTGAAAAATATGACCTATGCCAAACACATTCTTTTTTTCATTGTCAAAATAGGAACTTCCACACATATTAAAAAAGTTTTACTCTTAGACACAGCAAGACAGACTTGTGAAAGATCATAACTGGGAAGAACTGGAACGACCCTAAAGGAAAACTCCTAACTTCTCTGGTGGCTGAGATGGGAAAAGGGAAAAGAAACCAAACAGCTCAGAAAGCAAGTTCACTATCTTGTGATGGTCATTTCTGAATTATCCTTGTTCCAGGAACGTACTGTATTCGTGGTAAGTCTTGACAGCAAGGGCACAACAACAGCGGCCGTGGCTCAACCAGTGCAAACTCCCTGCCCACAGATGCCTTTTGAACTGCATCACAAATGTGTTGTTTACTGCCCAAGCTGGCCCATGAGGAGATCCCATGAGGGGATCATGTCCCGTGAGGTGATCCCATGAGGGGATTGTGTCCCGTGAGGTGATCATGTCCCGTGAGGTGATCCCACGAGGGGATTGTGTCCCGTGAGGTGANCACGAGGGGATCGTGTCCCGTGAGGGGATCGTGTCCCGTGAGGGGATCCCCACCGTGCGCAGTGCTGGGGTCCCTGCCCAGCAGCTGTTTACCGGCTGTGCTGCGGAGACCCCGGGCGGAGCCACGGCCGTGGAGCCGGCGGCCTGGCTGCTGGGAGCCACCAGCGCGAAGGCGTCGTCCAGCAGCGAGTGCATGGTCTGCCGAGCCTCCTCGATGGACGGCTGCGGGGGCACGTACTGCGACACCGGGTGCGAGGCCAAGCCGGGGAACTTCCCCAGATCCGCTGAGGATGATGTCTGCGGTTCGGGAGGCAGGTCTGGATCGGACTGGAGGAAACAGGAGGAAGGTGAAGGGCAGCCACAGAGAAGACCTAACCAGCTTCCAAGCCCCTGTGGGCCTTCAGTCTGAGCAACACTGTCTTTGCCAGAACCACAGCACCTGCCCTGACCCTCCCCACTTCTGCATGCACATAGATAACACCGGCAGCTCAAACACTTCATTCAGTGTGATCTGAAGGACTCGGATCTCAGGTAAGGCAGCAGAGCTTTGTGCAGGAGTCACTCAGCTGTAACAGAAATCTTGTGGCTTGCAGGCAGGTAATGAAGTCAAGCAGAGAGCACCAGAAAAAAAAAAAATCAGCTCTGTCTACATCTTTGACTTCTTTGCAGCTTTTGCAGTTCTAAGAAATTATTTGTCTTTAGCTTATAACTGACCACATCAGCAGTAACATTAAACAATTATCACCTCCTAGAAAAACACAGAAAGGAAGCTGTCAAGGAACGAAGTGGTTACCTGCATGGAACTTGAACTTGGGTGCAGCACCTGAATGGGATTCATGTAAGTGCTTCATTGCAGCAATACCTTAGGCATGCATCATAATTACTACCTGGGATCTTACCACATGGGGCTATTGTTCATCAGTGAGAGGAAATTAAACAAGCTTTACACCAGCAGACTTATTATCAGAGCTCATTCTTACCACTGTACGCAGACTGCAAAATCAGTCGTCACGAGGCACGAGCCTCTACTTTATTAGGAACTTAGCATTCTGAGCAGTCTCACTGCAGATGCCAAAGGGGCTGAGCCTGCTGTGTGCCATGTCTTAATTAAACAGCTTCGGATGATAATTCATTCTACTGCAGCATGACATTAAAACCATCACACTTATGTTTGAAGGCAAAGGGAAACTGCAGAAATCGACATCAGAGTCACCTGACCGCATATGCAGCCAACAGTGAAATTCTTAAAATTATTAAATCATCTTTAAAGATAAGAACTGTCCAGGGGCTTCCAATATTAGCATTTGGCTTCATGAAATCTGCTTAGAAGTGGTTAAAGATGCCTAAATACAGTTCGTGACATGGATATGATTGAACAGAAGTATTCTCCAGCGTCTTTCTTTTTTTAGATGTGAAACAAAATTAATTTTCAGGACATTGCATTAGATTTGTTTCAAGTTACTGTAGTACAAAGATGTGTTTCTCTGTCATTAATAAGTAATTCCTGCATTTGAAAGATAAGAAAATTTCTCACAAAAAGACCTGAGTCTTCCACTCTGTGAGAGCACAGGATGAAATTTTCTATAATATATGAATATATAACATCCAGCAAATTGGACTAGAGTGAAACTATGTTCAAGATATTGCGGAACATGTCAAGCACACTTTCATGTGTATAACACAGTGGCATTAATGAAACAAGGCTTTGGTTCTTGGCCTCTGAGTATCAAGGAATGCTCAGAATGCTTAATAATGACAGACTGTCAATGAAATCCTTATTTCCCTTTGATTTACATGCTAACTACATGACTGAAACTAACCATATCATATGGACCATAAACAGAAGGCCAAACACCTGTCAATGTCACGACTGTCATCATTACCAGAACATTGCTGCCATTCAAGAGCCATACATACAATATATGCAGAATTATTGACTCCTGGAGGCCTTTTGTACGTCCCATCACTGTCAGTTGTGATCAACCTGTCCTTTTCGGCATCAATCGGACTCCCATTTATCTGATGGCGACGGCGCTGCTTGGGAGAACGTTTTGCACGAGAACTTAACAGGAAAAAAACAAAAAGCAGAGTGAGAAAGACAAAGGTAATCACGTTTAGTTTTGAAATTTTTCTTCTCATCCCACTCAGGGTTGAACTCCTCTGCCCATTTCCTCCAAGTCATCCTTGCCTCAGCCCCGTGTCTCTTCCCTTTCCCGGTTTTCCACGCCAGTCCCATTAGGTAGCTCAAATTTCTTTCCTCAAGCTTCTTTTAATAACACTCTCATTGGCAACTCTCCAAGACATCCCATTCTTCCCTTAAATTCTCTCCAGAGTCACCTCCCTCCTACATTCATCTGTCCAAATTGCCTGTGTTTCAGCTCCCCAGCTCAGTGTGTGACACATCTGCAGCCACAGAACAGACCACACTGCCAACAAGGCTTTGTGCTTGGTATAGAGGGTTTAATCCCACCAGAGGAACCCACACCACTGGAGAAAAGCTACTTTCTATCGGTGCAGAAGCACCTCAGTGCTCCAGGAACAAAGTGTCTGTATTCATAAGCCCGAAACAGAACCCAGGGAAACCTTTCTCTGCAAATACAAGGCCAGGAAGGCAGATCTGTGAGGCTGACAGATGTGCCTTATAAGCTTTTATGTATTCCCTCTGGGTAATCTCATTGATTTGTGAATTTGCCTTTAACATTCAGAATCTTCATGCTTTTTAGGTTGCTCAAGATTTTCTTTATTTTATGTTTTCCCCTCCCCACCTCCTGCTTTCTAAAAATATTATTACTTACTGGTTATATTACATGCAGGTTTCTTTTTTAGTGCTGATATTGCAATTTTGATCCCTCTACACCACGCAAGAATTATTCCAACAAACAGCAGAGCAAATACTAAATGGTTTCAAGACTGTTTTCATACATTTGGGCTTATTTATCAAGAATTGACTGCTAAGAACTTGTAAAAAAAACCATTTGAAATCAAAACATAGTGGCATATAATAAAATAAATGGAAGTGTTTACAAAAACCCAATCCTTTTCACCTAGATAACTCAAACTCAACTAGTGATCAAAATGATTTTAAGCTCTGACAGTTAAGAAGTACAGTTTTGATGTAGTTTGGGCACTGACTAAAAGAAAATTCTTCGTCTCATCTTCAAGATCCCTACCTCTTCCTGGGCTCTATGAAGACTGTAGGCACACTGCCTCCAGGGTCCAAGATCTTGTCAATCTGCATCTGTGCCTTGCGATATATCCTGTGCTGTTCTTTGGAGTCAACCACCACCACGTCATCCACCACTGGAAATTCGTAGTGCCCTTTACGCTTGGCGCGGAGGCGAATCTTATTGCGGTGATGCTCGATCTCGGATTTATGCCTCAGGGCTGTTTGTATCTTAAGGAAGGAGAAGAAAAAAAAAAAAAAGGAATATTTTTTCAGTTGTATATTTTGCAGACTGGATTTTGCTGCTCTTCTGTAACCCTCTCCTCCCCACCTCTCTCCTTGCCCCTGCCTCCCTCCGCCAAATCTCTGAAGGATTAAAATAAGTCACACAATTTATGAACACATTTTCCTTCCTGGATTTCACAGTCTCCCCATTGTCTCCCCAGATAGATGTACTATTATACACAACACAATTGCCAGCACAGCAGGTACAATTAGAGGGAAGTGGCAGTTTGTTAACAAAAAGCAGGAGGAACACAAAAAACTCCTGCTGTCTGCCAGACATAACACCACTCTGAAAAAGTAAGACTAACCGGTCTGTAGTTAGCTATGCTAGGCAAGCAGATAGATGTTTGTTCAACAGTGTTAAAATCTGCCATCCTTTCCCTCTGAGGACCTTCATCACATAAGAAGCAAGAATTTCAAGAGCCAACTGAGCTCATAACTCAGTGCCTCTGCTGTGCATGAGAGGCTGCTATATGCTATGCAGGAACACGACAGCAATAAAAGGGCCCAGATCCCCAGATCAACATGGCACTATTAGCTCTACATCATCTTGGAGGCTGAGTTTTCAGGCCTCTCTCCTACCTTTTTTGAAATTTCATGGAGTGCATCTTATTATCCGGGAAAAACTGTTTTAACAGCACACTTTGTAAGTCCAGGCCCAAAACCAACTGAAATAATTCTTATTGCTTGGTAAGCACTTGAGCACCAGATTAGGTAGCAACAACTGCTCTGCCTGTGCTGGACTAGTTCTGGAACACATCTACATCAGCAAATTAAGAATCAAGAAAAAATTGATTTTTGTGTATTCTCTCATGAAAATCCAAAAAAAAAAAAAAAAAAAA
Organism: Nicator chloris; assembly: GCA_013400495.1. Lineage (NCBI taxonomy): Eukaryota > Metazoa > Chordata > Aves > Passeriformes > Pycnonotidae > Nicator > Nicator chloris. Next base: position 5,642 of record WAAE01012024.1, on the reverse strand, counting down.
AAAAAAGGCAAGCAGCTTATATAGATGTCTTCTGCCCATACAGACAGATTTCTGTTTTGTGGCTCTCTTGCCTCTGTATCCTAGATATATGTATTTGCTTCTCTTCAGTAAGATACTGAGAAACACAGATTCTTAACAAAGTTCAGTTACAGGTTTGAGTGATCTTCCACTCTGAATTATGAAAAAATGTCATACACCCAGTATCAAACCAGGATGCAGGTATGTGCTACTGTCAGGCAGTGTATGATGTTTACAGTGCATCACCTCTCCTCATGTCCCAGACATGCTCATTTTCTGCTTACAGCAGCATAAGCCTCAGAGAAAGCAGGAAATTTTGTATGTTTACTGTCAGGTAAGCACATTAGAAGTTGAAAGCAATTAACTGGGCTGCAAATTCACACCCCAGAACATTTTGGGATAACTCCTTTTTATAACCAACATCCTGAGTTCTGAAAAGTAAAAGAATAGTGTAGAATGAAAACCAAGGGGCCATATGGTCCAATTCTCACACATTAATTAGCACAACTCTCTTTTAAGTCTTTTAGTCCTCCTCACAAGCAGAAAGATGCTAACACAAAGGTATCCTGACCATCAAATCCTTTTGTGTTTAAATTTTGGTTTAGGCATCTCTTAAAAACCAGGTCAGATAATTTCTCTGGATGGAAATATTCCTGTAACTTGTCAAGATTTAACTCCACAGGAATTTACAAGGAACTGGATACTTTTCACTTCCCGCTTGTCTAGGCATACAACCCTCCAAAAACATGCAAAGAACTTTCAAAAATACCTCTTTATTAATTTTGTTGGTCTCTGCTACTCGATCAGAGAGCACCGAGTTCTGAACTGGAGGTGCTGCCATGGGTTGCATGGCAATCAGCTGGATCTTGCTTGGGACCCGTCTGCTGGCATCTGAGGAACGGGACATCCTATCCACATGTTCAAAGATAGAGGCTGAGGAGTGCTGCTCGTTTCCACTGCTGGTCTGAGGAGGTCCTAAATCATCAGAACCAATACAGAATGAAGCAGTGCTGCCAGGGTTATCACAGTCAAATGTTAAGCTCTACAGATGCTGTGCTAGAAAACTATACCCTGTTTTCCATCCATGTCTAATATGCCCTTACAGGCCTTCCAGCTGACTCACATGTAGTGTACAACAAGTTTACCCAGTGGTTTGCAAATTGTAGACATTTTCCCATTATATTTCCAGAAGGTGAGCTGTCATTCTTTATTTCTGTATATCAAGCTCTTGGCACTTGCAAATCCCCAAAATCTCAATCTACTTTACTCCATAAAAAGCTGTTTAAGTACATTCTGCTAATGATTCCTCTTATCAGTACTTAAGGAGATGCAAATTGCTCAAATGGAGGTTAAAAGAGCAATGAAAGATGTCTCAATGCAAAATGCATTTCTTAAGTGATAGGAGAGATACAGGAACAAACAAAAACCCCTTAGAAATCAGCACAAAACACAAAGAATTTTACAGACATTTTACTGATTAATGCTTTTAAAGCAATTTTTTTTCTCTGTGACAGGATAAATAGTTCACATAATAATAAGCAAGCTGCATAAATACTGTCATGTTGTAATTTGGTGAAGAGGTTAAACCAACTCAAATACAATCAGCAAAAGACATTATGAAAACCAGTATGTATGGAAGTGCACCCCAGGACGCCAACAGTTAATTACTTCAATAGAAATGGGTCATCTCCCTCAAAAGACTTGAAATCTACAGGATCATCCCAGTGATTTGCCATTAAGCACAGATTTAGTAATTTTTTTTCTGAATTAGACCTAAGTCAGAAACTGTTATGTAGATGAGGCTTGCAAAAGCTATTGAAAACTTTCAAAACCTTTTGTCTTATCCATGTGATAAAGTCACCCATTCACAAACTGCTTTTCACCATGAAATACAAGCAGTGAGGGATCAAGACTTGTGCCTGTCCTTACGAAGGAACACAACAGTGTTGAGGGATATAGTCCCACATCTTTCCACAGACTTCTCATAAGGGGATGTGGTTCTCAATATTCAAAGCAGGAAGAGAATCTCATTTGATTCTGATACAGAACCAATTGTTGATCAACACGATCCAACTACAACAGACAGGAAGGGAGATAAAATAGTCACTGCTGTGATCCTGTTGCAACATGTGCTGGTACTGCAGGATAGGGTTCAGAAGAGGAGTGAATCCTATCTTCTGTAGAAGGTCACAATAGATGACCTGCTCCTTTGCTTCCCTCTTCCAGCACAACAAGGGAGCAGGACAAGAAAGGAACAGCATGCTTTATTATATTCACAGCATACTACTTTTGGGCTGAAAAGCAGTATAGCCACAAGTTAAGCAAAATCCCTATTCATATTTCTCAACCTTGATCAAAGCATTGTCAAACAGACACATTTATAAAAGACATGCATCATTTATAAGTGTGATTTCTCTGTATAAGTGTTCTTAAAAAGACGGTAAACAGCTCCATTCAAGACCTCTGTGTCCCAGTGTTTTGCAAGAGAGCCTAAATGAAACATATCCATCTCTCTTCTGTAGCTATTTGTATCATCTTAACCATTTGTCATTTTCACAGCCCCATCTTCATGCACCTCTCAGAAGTGTGCAAGCATTGCCTCTCACAGAGAGGGGCACAAGATATATTAAGGAGTTAGTGTGAATCCCTCCGAGCAATTGTGTAGTCAATAGAAATCTGAACTTCTGCGTCCATCTTCCCCACACATTAGCAATTTTTTCCTCACCTTTTCACTCTATCGGCTGTTTCCAAGCTCACTGACCTCCAACATAAAATTTCAAGGATAGTTTTATATTACTTGGTTAGCGAGGTCCAATATTTTCAATTACACTGAACATTCATTCTGAATCTTTACAATTTCATCCATATAATTTCCCTTGTATACACATGAACAAGTGCTTGGCAGGGGCCTCTTCACTGAAAGGGTTCTTAAAGTCATTTTGTGAAACAGAAGTCCCACTGACAAATTTTGGTAAGGCTCTACAGTAACATCATATGTTACTCCTTTTTGCAGAAAAGATAAACACAAAAACCCCTGGTAAGTTGCATATGACCTTTAAATCCTCTCTGTGTGCCTACACTCAGTGTGTCTATAAATACAAACCAAGATGGAAGTACAGAAGCAGATAAAGCCAGGAACAGCATAGCACTGTATACATACAACAAAAGGAGAAATGGTTTCTAACTCAACACATGAACGAGGTCCTGTAGAAGTTCTGACAGAGAGAATAAGCCTAATGTCTCATTTCAAAGTTCTTATATTACACTATTATTCACATTTAGAAATTCTTCCTTATAAAGCTATCGGATGACTGAAATCTTGATTTCAGAATAATTCAGCTGAGGCTAAAAAGTAATGGAGAGGTACTTAATACCCCAATAGTGGTCAGATCATGTTTGAATAACCAGTCCATATAGGTCACATGCCAGAATCAATGTTCATCACTGCTCCCTGAGTTGAAACCATTAATTGAACTGAAATGTCAGGAAGCTATGATTTAATATGAAAATCAATACAGCTGGAGACAGAGAAAGGCTACTGCTTCCTGCACCCTCAAGAGACACAGCAGTCAACATGCATAAGGCCTCATCCAAAATGAGATTCAGTCAATGGGATTCTCCAACTCATCCACTGGTATCTTAATCATGCCAGAGTATGCAATTAGAAATACATTTCACAGAGTTTCTTTGTATCCCAGTAGGTGACATCCCTTGGAGGCAGCTGATGATTCATTACAGCCACCAATGGAAAGCACCATAGTACAGAAGGATGGACAGAAGGTTGGCTACTATAAGATGGTCAGTGCTATCAGAGGACACAATCTTTATTTTATCACTAGATGTATTTATTACACATTATCAAAGACAGCATCAGCTTTTTCCTGTCCTATGTTTGCCATGTCTCAATCCTGGCAGAGAAAACACTAGTTCAAAAAAAAATATTTGTGTTTCTTGCAGGTAGCTCATGTTTTTCTTGGGCTTTGAGTAAAGACATTAAATCTAATATGATCTTCAACTTGTTTATACAAATCTGCTTTCAGGACCAACAGCTGCCTTAGTTTTGCTTCTTCCACAGTGATGTTTTCCTCGATAATTTGGAAGAATTGGGAGGGAAAAAAACCAAAAATGTGCTGGATTACTATAATTTGTGTTATTGAGACTTTTTATATTTCAAAAGCAATTTTATTTTCTTAGACTCAGAAGACAAACTCTTCCATCCTTAAGACATAATTGAAGCTACCCCAACACCCCCATTCATATTTGTACTCAACTACCAGCTCTGGTTACTTACCCACTCTGTTTGCTCCTGATAACATATAGGAAAAAGAAGAGACAACACAGTAATTATGACAAATAATTTAGCTAGAATGGCAACTGGAAAAAAAACACAGCAGAAAGATGATTGCATTTACTTTTGAATGAAATGCATGAACTTGGATCAAACTTGTCAAATCTCAGCTGCACAAAAAGGGAACTGAATCTTCCATTTATGAGAGAGCTCCCTGCAGACAGCACCTCCAACTGTGAATGCTAAAAATAGTCCCTATGATTTGCAAACTAGAGGCACCAAATGCTGAAAAAATAGTGCATTTTATCCAGTAAGGGCATGATAGGTAGAAAGGACACATTTTACACAGTCTCCTCACTGCCTTTACCCAAGTAATTCAGATGCAGCAACATGTAACATTTCTACACCAAAAGGAAATGTTAAGTGTTACATAAAGTTTTAAGCCAGACAGAAAATGAAGAAACTAATTTGGAGTTCCCAGGTAAGAAGAAATGGGAGAACACTAAAACAGTGCAACAGAATTCAAGTCAGATAGGTTGAAGGAACTCAAACCCTCCTGAGATGTTTTCCAATCTTTCCAAATATGTAAATACATATATTTTAGAGTACTTCCAAGAAAAATAGCGGCACTTTAACTGGAAGCAAGATGGTTCTTTATAAAAAAATACCAGTGTTATTAACACAGTAGCACTGACTTTTGATTGTTCTAATGTACAGTCATGCAGGCATTTTGATAACTGATTTACAACTTATTTGTAAAGCTTTTACCTCTCTGGTGTCTTTTTTTCCAAAACACTTTTTCAGAGTTACTGTTACAGACACACTCCCGTGGTCTGAAGTCCTGCTGTGACCTCTACTGCCCATGTAACTGTCTGCAATTCTGCTACCATGAGAGACACAACTAGGCCTAGCTGGGAAGAGTTTTGCTGGAGGTGTGTGTAGGACAAAAGGAGGCAAGATCCATTCCTGCTAAGCTATTTGTTTCAAAAGCTTGCTGCAATGAAAGGAATGTATGGTTCTTCAGTTTCAACAGAAGAAACTAAACCAAATATGAAGGTATTTTCTGTGGCAAGAAGCAGAAAAATCAACAGCCAAAAGTGAGTTTAGAAAAGTTACAGCACCAGAGTAACTCTTCAACTGGAGTAAAGCACTAGAGCACACAAGGAGAAAAAAAAACCAAAACAAACCCTTCACTGCTCTGCGTGGCTTGCCCTCGTTTGCAACAGTTGATGGTCTTGCACTTTCTTCTCCTGTCTCTCTCCCACTGGATTGTTCACTTGCTGTGGATTCAGCATCTGACGGCGAAATTCTGCCACAAACATCACAAAACAAACAA
>WAAE01012022.1:0-27563 GCA_013400495.1 Nicator chloris | reverse complement strand
AAAAAAAAATAATATTGAAACCATGTATAATATATGTGTGACCTAAGAATTAGCTGTGCTTTCAAACAAATTTCAAAAAAATACAGTAATATATTTAGGGTCAAGATATTTTGTTTCTCTGGAAATATCGTCTGTCATATTTATCAGCAAATCAACTACAAGGAAATATTATTTTGACAAAGGTAGTAATATTCAGTAGTATGTTATGTATTTCTGAGAGAAAAGTTGGGAGGGGGAGAAATATCCATGGTTTAGAGTTGGTTTCTAATTATTAAATCTACAAAACAGTTCCCAAAGTCACATTTGGAGACGTGATTATGAGTAAGTGTTGAAAAGTTAAATCCCTTCCTATTTTTTTAAATATTTCTATTTTCCCATAAAATACATGCTTTCTGATATCTGCAAACAATTCAAACTCTGCTTAACTGGTATTTCTTATCATGAGTTGCAAGCAATCCATTACCTAATTTAATCTTCTTAGTATTAAAATTCACAGTTGCTACAAGCAGAGTCCTGCCCTCCCCTCTAATAGCTTCAGTTGTTGCTTAAGGTACATTGGGAACTTGGAAAATTGTTTCATTTCCTTAGGACCTCAGTTCCCAGTGGCACACGAGGGATGAGAACACCTCGTAATCCTTTTCTGCCACACACCTGCTCTGTTTTCCTCACAGTTTCAGGAACAACTGAGCTACAAATTGCTGAAAGTCAAGAAGTTTTACCACGAGCTGGGCAATTTCATTCTTTCTGTGATATCACCTTTGTTCTCTAAGCTCTTATTTCAGGCCATTTTAAGCAATGGGCTATGGTATTAAATGGGGGTTACAATACAGCTACTCTCATTTTCTTATAAGCCCAAATCACTGCCAGCAGCAACACAGTTTGGATTAGACTACTATTTTAAAAGCTTGTGAGGAAAGAAATGTAAAGAAAAATAATAGGACAATTATATTTGTGCTTCTAACAATGAGCATTATGTAACTACATAAAATTATCATTCATTATCAGTTTATTGGCAGAGATATACAAAGAACAGAATTATCCCAGACTTTGGATTTACTGAGAGAAAAATTATATCTCTATTTCACTAATTTGGCTTGTAGGCATCTTTAACTTTTCATACTGCTTAAAAAGAAAAAAAAAATGCAAACTGTGTATTTATTCATTAGTTGTTTATTTAAATTAGAGCCAGTTTTCATCTTTCAATTCCTTGTACATGGAGAATTCTGCTGTGTCAAAAACTACTTTAGGTCATATTTAGTACTTGGAACAATTAATCAAGTGAAAGAATGTTATAATAAGACGGAAAAGTGGCTGTTCTGAATGTGTTTGCCATTGAGAATATCCCAGAGAGGATGCCCAGGGCCTCAGTGATAATGAAAGGCTTGCAAAAGCCATAGGTTATCAAGATGAGAGTGTCCCCACAGATAAGGGGTGAGTGACCAGTATTTTATTGGCCCTTCTTCAACTTCAATTATGTCTTTTGAAAGTTCTGTTTAGAAAGCAATTTTCAAAATGCTGGATTTAGGGAGCTAAGTGTTAGTCAGGTATTTTAGTATATTATGAACAGATTTCTGTAAATCAAACAGCTTTAGTTCTCCAGAAACAATTCAGATATTGGTAGTCTATTAAAACACAAATTAAATTCTCCAATAAAATAATTACCCAGAAAAAGATGCTGTTATGATGTATGTGCTGAGATTAGCTAGAAACTCCCTAGCTAAAAGCCATCATTATTTACCAGTATGGATTTTAAGGACAAGCCTTTCAAAGTCTCTTAGGGCTGAGTATACCCAGTTCTCATTAATTTTATACATGATTTGGTATCCAAATCCCTTTGAAAAGAGGAATAGCTCATTTTCTGAATGTCCAACAGGCATCTATGTCTGGATATTTCCTCTTGGGATCATCATTTGTATGTGCCCGAGACACTTGAAAAATGATTTTTCCCATTAACTTTTGAAGCAAAAAAGTCAGGACATGACACTCATGTAATATGTATATGAAGATAAAATGGAAACTTTGATCTAACAAGTCATGTGATATGAACAAAGATAGAAAGTGAGTGAGGAAAAGACAGGAAAGAATATTTCTTTCTGCAATATATTTTACTTTGGGGTAAAGAATCCTCTATTATGAGCGAAAATGACCCCTGTCCATGAATGCAAAAGCCACAAAACTTCTAACAAAGCCTAACTTTGCTAGTTTGTCAGTTTTTGTCTTGCAACTCCACACTAAATTCACAAATTCTTAGAGATTTCTTACAAAGGTGTTCTTAAGACAGGTTTGTCTGCTTCAGAAGGAGATTTTCACTAGCTTCCATGGGTAGGTAACCTGCTATGAGAGAAAACCAAGAGTTTTAATGCTAAGAAAATTTACTGGCAGGTCTGTATATTTGATTAATGTTAGCAGTGATAACATTATGCTAGAGAGCAGACAGAGCATTAGGTATAAAAAATAGTGATTTCTTAGTAGTAGTAATATTCTTCCTGGAATTTATCTGTTTGTAATTTCAGTGGTTTCAGAATTAAAAAATATGCTTATTTTGGTGGAGCAGGTGTTAAATGAGAAGTGAGTGAATAGTATTTTACCAGGAGTAGAGGTTCAGTAATCGACTGTTATATTGAAAATAAGATTTTGGTTTATAAAATAATCACATTAAAAGCTTTTTCTCAGTTATCTGGAAGGTTGTTTGGGTTGGTTTTTTATCCTAAATTTTATACAGTAGGGATTGGTCTTGTTTGTTTGTTTGTTTTTGGTTTGGTTTTTGTTTTTTGGTTGGTTGGTTTTTTGTTTGTTTGTTTAATAATAGTTGATGTTTCCAGTAGATCCTTTTCTGGTGTCATGCTAAGAGCTGTCAGTGCCCTGGCTGTGGCCTGAGTGCTACACATCAGTTGTCACTTGTCCAGCAAAGTATTGACCATAGGAGAGGACCTAGAGAAGGAATATTTGCCTTGATCAATTAAGTATCAACCAATTTGTCTTTCTCCCTCACCAATCTTGTTTCCTTGCAGGTACCCATTCTCTAAGACCACTTGCATGAGATTTCCAGTTTGGCACCCTGCCTAAACCCTCCAGTGACACATCTCTGTTTTTCCTATCACTTTAAGCTCTGTGTCCACACCAGATTTCGTACAAACCTACTCCAAAAAAACCCCTACAGATTAATCTCTGAATTAGCCTGTATCTTTTTACTGTAGTTTGTGCCATCTGAAGACTGATTATTGGAACATGCAGACATGAAAATAAAGCATAGGGAAAAATAAAAGAAAGGTTGTGGGGTTTGGGGTTTTTGTGGGGTTGGTTTTGGTTTTGTTTGTTTTGTTTTTGGTTTGGTTGGTTGGGTTTTTTGTTTTTCTCTTTGTTTTCTTTCTCTTTATCTTTTTTTTCTTCCCTGTAATTTGTAGGCCCTTTGGGGCAAGCTTGTTTATGTGCTCTGAATTTACAGGGAGGTGTGCATCTCTACTGTTTAGCTTCCACATGATGCTCTGCTCAGGGCAGGATATAAAGTACAACTCAAACCCACAGTGTGCAGCACATCAGTTCACACACATTTCTAATTAACACCTAATTTTGGATTAATTTCTGATTCCCTCCACTGGGCTTTTCTGATGTGATCATGAGCTATATTGGCAGAAAGTTTATATTTAAAATGTGTCTGTAAGGTAGAACCAATTAGGTAGTTAGCTGACAATAAGATTAAAAAAATGCGAATCAAACATGCAAAAAAATCCCCCAAATCCTTATTTGTTAGACATCTGTAGCCTTATGTTTTGATTTCATCAGCTAAAATCAAGGAAAGAATCTAAATACTTTCTGCTCCAGCAGTTCTTTCCTTGCGTCTGTTTTCATGCATTAAAAAGGAGGGGTTTAGTGAGGAGCTGACCACAGCCCCATCCCAAATCCTGCATCCCTTGGGGGAGAGGGCTTGGGAGCAAAGGGGGAAAGGTGGCAATGGGAAACGGGGTGGAGATAGTTTAATTTTTACTTTGTTTCTTACTAGTAAAATCTATTTTGATTGGTGATAAAAGCAATTATTATCCTAGGTCTAGTCTGTTTTGATGGTCACTGGTGCGTGATCTTCCTGTATCTCAACCCATGAGCTCCCTCATTCTGTTTTCTCCCTGTGTGCTGTAGGGAGAGGGAGGGAGGGTGCAGCTGAGTGGGGTTTCTGACTGCCAGCCAAGGTCTCCTAAGCACACATGGGGAACAGAAAGTCCTTCTTCCGGAAAAAAACATCATAAAGAAATTTAATAAGACAGTAAAACTTCCAGACACAGTCAGACAAACTCACTGACAAGGAACTTGTTAACATGTGACACTTTTATCCCCTAGTCCCTCAGTTTTACCATACCCCTTGGATCCCACAGGCCTATCCATTTTGCTACCTTTTTCCCCTGCTAAGCCCACATAATAAGTCATGCACAGTCCTGGGAAGCTGTTCCTGTGTATTCCATAACGTGTCCTGTCACCCTGGACAGTGATCCCGTACTGTGGGTGCCACTCCTGGCCCACAGGACTGAGGCATTCCTGGGACACCACTGGCAGGGCCAGGGCAGGGACTCCTGTCTCTGACTGGAGCATTGGGGGTTTTCTGCCTTCTTTGTGTGTCTGAGCTCCTCTGTGTGTATCTGGACAAACTTTATATCATATAACCTGCCAGTGTTAGCCAGATGGACTTCTTTTCTCACCCCAGACCTCTGAGGAACTTATAGTTCAGACACCCTTCTGCCTTGCCCAGAGACCTTAATCTCACTGTCATTTTTAGGGTTTTCCTAGGATTTTAGACTCTGTGAAAGGCACAGAGACAGTAACCACATTTATAAGTATCCAAGAAAACCCTGTCTCTGTGATGAGGAACAGGGGAGAGGAAAGGGGCAGAAGAGAGAACTTTGAAGCATGGAGAAATTTGCAGCCAAACATCTCAGGAGAATGTTGAAACAGACGGAGTAGAGGATCTCATGGCAGACTGGAAGCTGGGGAATCCCATTCCCTCCTATTAGAGCTCTTCTACTTTAAAAAAGTCTGAGATGGAAAATGAAATAAAAACGGTGAGAAGCAACCTACAGAACTGAACGTTTATCTTCCACTACAGAACTAGAAGGGGGAAACCACCATCTTCTGCATTGTTCTGGAAAAAATATTTTGATTTTTGAAAGAGATGCTTGAGCCCAGTTTACAATTGCAAACAAAAGGCTGAAAGACTTGAACTCCAGAGGCAGAATATATAAGAAAATGTATATTTATTCTTTGCAATTCCTATAGTGATGTATGACTGGGTTAAACATATTCTTTCCTTAGGAAATAAAGAGGATACCCAAAGGTAAAGAGCTTTGTCTCTATGTATTTTATGAAGGACTATGCAAGCAACAGAGATACTTTTAAGCTTCTAAGTGTGTGCAATCCTTTGTGTAGATATTCTCTATTTTCCAAACACTATTGAATTCCATACTGCAGGTCCAGAATGTGGGTGTAATTTCCACAGCTTTTGTATATTCTTCGAATCTAATGGCAACCTTATCTTCCTGGTAGATCCAATGACAAAGGGTCACAAAGGGCTGAAAGGAAATGCCACAGAGCAGGGCAGAACCATCACTGAGACCAAAGCTGAGGTTTTTGATGTCATTGGTGAAGGTCTAGTTACAAGTTCATTATATCCTCAAGATATACTTTTAAACTGTACCTCTGATCCTGTTTCAGCTGCTGTCTGCCTTTGTTTTTTGGTTGGGTTTTATTTTTCCTGAATGTCTCAAATTCTTTGTTTTCCTTCTGTCAAGCAATTATTTGTGCACTCTGAACAAATGCATATTGTAGGGCTGGATTACAGTGGAGATAGAAGGACTGTGTGACACAGCTTGCTTTTTGGAGAGGAAAATTTATTGTGGAGATAAAACTGCCTTACAGCTTTAACAGAAAGACATTTAGAAGGAAAGCTGAAGTGATTAATTATTTCACAGTAGACAGTTAAATATTTATTAAATATCACAAATGCACACTGTAGTGAACCAAGTAATATGAACATGAGCTTATTATCATTATAACAATAAATGCATGATCAAATTGAGCTAGTCAACTTGCAAGTGTTTAGCGTGCACTTTACCAGGAGAGTTTGAAGCTTTATATAAGATATTCATGCACAGATAATTCTATTTAAATAGTACACTAAACAGTTTTTGCAGAAAGAACCACTTCTCCCTCCAGTCAGAGCATCTGAGCTCCTCCAGCTTCTCACAGAAACCACCCCTGTAGCTCCCCTGCTGCCAAAACCTTGCCATGAAAACCAGTTGCAGGATTAACAAATGTCATAGCTACAGCTCCATGTGTTGTACAAGGAATGGGTACATTCTTCCTTCAGAGGTAAATCAGTTGACATAGTTATCCCAGACTGGAGTTTTTATCCTCAGTCTAATCTTTGACTTGAGAACTGCTGTTCCTCCTCGTGACCTGAAGATGATTTTGTAAAACCCCTGTGCTCTTCAATGTCTGCTTGCCCTTACTGTGTGAATTGATGTCATTAACAATAGCACCACTCCCACAAACGTCTCCTCTGTTATATCCCATGTGCCACCAGGGCAACTACTCTAAATGATGAAATTAATGAATGAAATAGGGATAAAAAGCATGATAAAGTGGTACTAAAGCTACATTTGCCTTCTAAAGATCTGCCATGAGAGCCAGGAAACCTTGAAGGAATGATGCCTTGCAGGAATATTCAAATCTCAACAAAGAGATCTTTTCTAGCTGGAGTGTGACAGAGTCACTTCACAACAGAAGAGACATCAAAGAAAATGAGAGCTAGGAAGAAACACAGGCATCTTGTGTCACTTGGGTTGCCCAAGAGTATCTAAGGTTGCCACACATGAATGGTAAAATGACACAGAACTTATGGGAGGTTAATATCTGTCTGAACAGTCATTTGTAGTCTCTGGTGAGATCTGAGACAGCCCAAAGTTTCAATTTTCAGCAAACTGAAATGCTGTCTCATGACTGAATGGTGTTGTTCCATTCCATAGATGTTGCTGCTTGCTCTGGAGGTTGCCTGTTTTGGAGGTAATTTTAATTTTGAGTTATGGAAATCAAGTGAAGGAGGTGAAGGAGAGTGGGAGAGGTGAGAATGACTGTGGGAAATGGGAAGAAAGAGCTGTAATCCTTCAGCACTTGGAAGAACAAAAAATAGAAGAACTTTACATGCAAAGGGGAACCACTGACGTAGAGCTCAAATGGGAGAAGTAGAAAATCAGTTTTTGCTGTTGGTGGTTGGAATTATTGAGTGATTTATTTGGAATCTGAAACCCTTAACCTTTTCTAACTACTGAAAATTATGTGCTTTAGTGAGCAAGAATAACTGCACAGTTACTGTTAGCAGTGTAGCTAAAGTAGTCTTTCCATTAAAAAATAAAAAACGAAAAAAAAAGTGTCACTTTTAAAAGATAAAGCCATCTTCATTTTGATTCAAACAATTTTTTCAGAAAAAAAGGTTTAAAATGTATTCCATATATTAAAAGTGTTTCTATACTCCAAGAAGCTTTCCGTTGGGTACTGTAAGATGGTTTATTATCCATTATCTGTAACACAAAGATAATGAAAGTGGTTCTATTGTACTCTACGTGAAACCCACAGGAATACCAGGATTTGACAGTCATGATATATCTCAGTTAGTTTCTAATGTGTAAAGCCATCACCAATCATAGAGAAGACAGTCTGTTGGTTAAATAAGTCTACAAAGTAAGATGATAGAGTTCTTCGTTTATCTTCATTGAAACAGCTTTGACTGCTGAGTGGTTGATAAAATAAATCTAGTCTTATTCACAATGTCTCCTCTCTGCCCATTGAAAGCAAGGGGTTTCCATCCTCCTGTGTCAGTTCTTAGCAGCCCTCATCACCCACAAGGTGGGAGTATGTTCCATTAACACCTTGAGTAAAGTGACTCACGTGTCAGCTGCAGATCATTTTCTTACTCATCCTCTCCCAGGGGAGAGAATTGTGAATGCAATGAAGCATTTTGATTGGAAGATTTTTTAAAATATATGTATGAAAGAGATGGTAGGTCAAGCAGATTAAGTGGGAGATGGACAGGCTCATTACTGCCCTGACAGGCCGTGGGTGCCCCATCCCTGGAAGTGTTCAGGCCAGGCTGGATGGGGCCCGGAGCAACCTCACCTAGTGAGTGGCACCCCTGCCCATGACAGAGGAGTTGGAACTAAGTGATCTCTAAGATTCCTTCCAATCCAAACCATTTTATGATTCTATTATGTTTCTTTACTTTTAGGGGAGTTCTTTGTATTCTTTAGGAATAATCCCATGCAACTCCATGAATTTCACAGTTATATACAAAGTTTAGTGCTGATGTCAGACCAGATCATTTGACCAGTCTCACAACCTCTGTTTTCCACAAAAGCCTGTTCCTTTCCAAAGGCTATAGAACCACTTGAAGCACATACACACATACATATGATGCAAATTTTGCTGTTAGACAACATAAATAAAACCTCTCTCCCTTAAGGACTGTAAATAAGGCTCAAGATTCTGAATTTTATTTGGTATCAACAGCTAAAAGTGATAAAAACAGACAATTATGTTTGTTATGTCTCCTGGGCACACTAGATCCAATACAGAGACATGATCTGCTATTAATGATTTAATTCTAAACTATATTTCATGATTTTAACTCAGCCAAGAAGTGGAAAAACATGAATATCACAGTCATTGCTATAGCAATGTTGAGTCTCTTTGGGCAACTGGTGACCAACACAAGACATTACCCAGAAGTGTGGGTCAGTAAGAGTATAAATCATCCAGGAATACATAAAGGGGAATAACCTATAGACTCTGTTGCCTGAACACAGGTATGAACTCTTCAGACAAGAGCTGTTTCTTCGTAGAAGCCTCTTAATGTGCTTTTCTTTCCTCATCTGCATCATCAGTGACCCTTTGGGCTTTAATTTCAACAAACCATTTTTCAGCTCAGACCTGGGCCCGCTTTCCAAGCTTTGTGCCATGTGTACTGAAGTGGTGTAGCCTACACACGGTGAGAGGCTGCTGGTATGAGTCTATACCATTTTATGACTGCATTTAAATGCCACACAGCATCAGGGAGATGGTTGACCTTTGGAACCCTTTTCCAACACGTTCTTTGAATGTACTTCAGTATGAAAACATTGCCTTGGAAATTTGACAGACGTGTCAAATGACTCGGGGAGGTCAAAGATAAGAATGTCTCCCTGTTAATCATCCCTGATGGTAGTAGACCATCTATCATGTCACCAAGACCTTTCATGTGCTGGTCTGAAACTAGATTATATCAAGTTCAGGATATTAAATGTAATTTTGCAAGCTTGAGATTGCCTTGAACTTGCATTTATGTGAAATTTCAGTGAAAAAAAAAAAAAAAGATTTTCTAGAGAAAATAGGTCTTTCCTCATTAGAGATTTTCTGGAATACAATTATGTATGTCTTAGTCATTGGTTTACAGGGAGGCTAAGAATGGCATTTTAAAATAAAGATATAATATTAAAAAAAAAAACACACACCAAAAAAAAAAAAATCAAGAAAAAAACTAAACAGCAAAACCAGTGGAAAAAATTGTTTAAGAAGAAAGAGGAAAGGAAAAAAGTTTATTGGAAAAAGATTGTGAATTGTGAGTAACCAGCTACTTAAAATAAAGGTATTTTACTTATCTGCTATCCCACATTAAGTAGCTCTGTGATTACTTTAATGTGTCAATTTAGAAGATACATTAACTCTTCAGGTTTCAGTAACAAGAATGAAAAATCCTTTTATTCCTGAAATGGTGTTTATAGATTACAGTAAATATTCAAACTTCCATTTAGACTGGTATAGCACATAAAGCACATATAGCTCATAAACTGCTGTTATTATTTTGTTTCAGAAATAAGAGGTATGGTCATAAAAGCTGAGGTTCATTTCAAAATTTGCAAGGGAACACTTGTTAGCTCTGTGAGGATCTCAGTGCTTCCATATAGCTGAGTTGTTTAAAGATACTGGGGATGGCAATACGACAAAATAGATGAAATGTCTCCTTTTCTTTGTCTTTCACAAATCTTCAAAGAAATTTCAGTTACCAACACAACCAGTCATCCCAGATTGGTTTGTTTTTTCCTTGAGTTCTCAAGTTATCAGAGATCAGAAACCTTGGTGTGCCCACTGTGATCATCTGCATGATCAAAAGCTAAATGGTGCCATGGACAACACAAAGATGTCATGAAACTATCAATATAAAAGAATCTCTAGCATGTAGCTATTGCATAGCTGCATCATACTTTGGAAAGAAAAAAATATAGAAAATTTAAGCATAGGTTGCATTTACAGCTTGGTAAAGGGGTAAAGAAAATTAAATTTCCCCTCCTTTCCTCTGCAATGCTGATGTTTGTGGTGCAAGTCTGTCAGATTCTAATAGCTAAAGTTGGATGGAATTCAAGTGTGGTAGAAAAGGAGGAAGGACCAACACACAGCTGCTAATGTCCCTGGTTAAACTGGTGTCATTTTTCCTGTGGAAAGAACATTGAAGAAAATAATAATCACATGTAATAATAAGCATCACATGTAATTTTTAAAACTCTTTCATGAAAATAAAATTCCAGTCACTGTGGTTGCACTACCAGTGCTCCTTCTGCTGGAGACTGATTGCTTAGTCACAGAAATAATATTCTATCAAAACAGAGTTGAGAAATAAAAAATATTTCAATCCAGCACAGCACTTTCATCACAGAGCAATGAGTGCCACTTGCATACATCTCAGTTGAGGACACATTGTGAGTTTAAATTTTTCTTTAGCAAAACTCTGAGAAAGATCAATTTACTTTCTTGAATAAAATTTGAGGACTGTGACCAATCTTGCATGGTGCTTTGCAGCACTTAGTCCTATGAGGTCTAGATCATCCAGGCCTGAGTTCTTTAATTTATATTTATATTAATGAAATATACTACTGCAAAAAACCAGGAAATTCTCTTGAATTAGCCTTTTACTTTGCATGTGAGCTGTAGTAGAATCTGCTTCATTAAATGATTAAAATAACATTTCTTCAAGTAAATAAAAAGTGCAAAATGTTTGCTCACAGCTGTTTATTGCATTTATTTATCAACTCATTGATTTTAAAACCAAAATGGTCTATAAGGACAAAGGCTTCCTAACTCAGAGGGCAGTGCACCCATTCAAGCCTTGAGCAGCCAGTGTCTCCAGGAGCAGGTTGTGGGAAAGTGTCAAAGGCTTTGCTGAAGTCCAGGCAGACACTTCCACAGACTTTTCCTCACCCACTGGGGGAGTCACTTTGTCATAGAAGGAGACCAGGTCAGTCAGTCAGGACCTGCCTTTCACAAACCCATGTGGCCAGACCCGCTCCCCTGCCCGTCCCCTGGGTGCTGTGTGATGGCACTCAGGATGAACTGCTCTCAGGAGGATCTGGTTACCCACACAATGAGCTTGCACACAACTCTCAGCCATTTGCAGCACATTCTGCTCATTTGTGTATTTTGAAATGCTGTATTTAGCTATGTCCTGGGTTTCATATTCTCCTCCAGAAAGTACCAGAGGTGTCTTACATAGAACGTCATCAGTCCTTTGATGAATTGCAATCATCCTGCTCATCAGTCTGGTACCAGCTGCTCATCAGTTAAACTGCTGAGTTTTGCTGATGTAGACATTAGCATCTGCAATTCTTTCAAAATCAACAGTTGCCCTGGAAGTCAGTCCCAAAAAAATTGGCTTTAACGTTAGGCATAAAATGTAAGTTTGACTTGTTCTACAACTGATTGAAATGGATACCCCAGGGAGCCATTTGATGTAAGATGAATGCTAATTTTAAAAGAGAACCACCCTTTGAACTCTGTGGACTGTAAAGAGAGCCTTGGTGATTAGCTTAGATTTGACTTTTGGATGGCATAAGTTCAGCAATAAAAATCCCAGCCTTCATGCCTAGAGTTTATTGGTATTTAATCAACAGATCTTATTTGTATGCAGCTTTCTATTTTAAAACAAATGTAATCTAGTTAATGAAAACAAACTGAGACAACAAAAGGAAATTCTACCCCTGTAGTGGTATCTATAATGAATTCCATGGAAATTTGCACTACTCTACCTGCAAGTAAGTCTTTATCTTCATTTCCAATTCCCAATGCAGAGTTATTGATTGTACATATGAGGACTGAACCGTTCCTAGAAGCATCTCTAAATACTGTGTTGTCAAGATATTCAAGCATTTTTAAGGACTGAGAATTTACCTGTTAATCTAATTCAAGAGTTAAATAATGAGGAAAAAGAACTTTCTTATTTTAATGCATGCAATATTATCCAACTGTTAGATACAACAATAAGAGTGTATCTAAGGGAGTGTATCTAAAAAAAAGCCAATGCAAGCCAAGCCATCATAAATAAAAAAGAAGATATGAAACAGAAGGAATCTTCTATATACATTGATATGAATCATTTTCAGCTCTTAACAAAATTGGTATCTACAATAACCTACTGGTTTTTCTCTTTTTTTTTTACTGCATTACTTGAGGTTTAAGCCCATTAAGATGTCATGTCCCTTAACCACTTCTCTTTCTCTAAATAGGGTATCAGAAGTTATTTTAGTTAGAAAACAACATTGCTAGAAATTAAGGGTTATTGAAGAATATGCATTAATACTAATGCAGAATAATCAAATCTGTGTAATGTCCATCTTGTCCACATGGAATATTAATTACACCTTTTAGCACAAAAATAGGTCTAGACACAGGCTGAGCTCCCTGAGGGGAGTCTGGGATGTTCTGAAATTCACACCTTTTGAGCACCTGAATCAAGTACTTCATTGTGAAGCAAGTTAGGAGGTTGGTCACCCACCCTGTCTCAGGTCAGTTTATTGTCTTACACCTGTCCATTGTCTCACCCATACTGAGAAGACACTTAGGAGCTCACAAGAATGACAAGGGCCACCTGGGCCACCCTAAGGATTAATAAGGTAAGTGCACTGAGTGTACACAAGATCTCCCATATTGAATAGGAAAGCATAAGATTCAAACTTAGAACTAAAATTCCATAGCTCTTTCCACACTGGTATTTTTGAAGTTTGTATTTGAAGGCCAGAAAAATGGGATTGCAATGGCTTTTCTTTACTGGTAGCCCATAGTATGTATTATAGATTTTCCTGTTCAATGTTAGAAGTAGAATTTTTTTTTTTTTTTATTTAGTATGCCTTCAAGCTTTTTCAAAAGACTTGTTGAAATGGATTAAAGTTTTTATTTGCAAACTGATTAGTTGGTAAGGTGTCCCTAGTTTTAATTCATTAATTTAAAAAAAAAAAAAGTAAAATACAGACTGTCATTTCTCTCTCTTTTAATTACATTTCTAGAAACTTTTTAAGGAATGATTTTATGGGGTTTTTTTCTGCCTTGGTCTCTTACCAGTAGTGCAAGGTTCTATGCAATCTGTTTTTAGGCTCAGTTGAATATTAGTAAAGAGAAATCATACTAATTGTTTGTAACTGCAACTAGTTTTATCATTAAAATTTTTAAGGTTGATATCAACTTTAAAGGGTAGTAGAACCCTGTTTAAGACTAGACTAAAAAAGCTATTATTACTAGCTAACACAGAACGTATTGAAAAGGCATCAAAATCAATAAACAGAATTAGCAGTTACATGAAATACAGAATATCTCCCAAACAGTAAAAAACAATTATGTATATATTTTTCTGAGAAGTAAGAATAAAACAGGTGTTCAAACTTAATTAGGAACATGGAAATACCCAAGACCAAGCATTCTGTGTTTCCATTACAACATTGAAGTCAGTGGCAGCACACTCAACACTTGCTGCTTAGAAGATAGTTTGAGTTCTGAGATAAATTCTTTGTCTGTACTTCAAAAGAACACTAAATGGAATATATAAGGTAAAATCTACTCATAAAACATGTGGGTGTATGTGTGGTGGGTTGACCCTGGATGGATGCTCACTAAGCCCCCCTGCCCTTCCCCTCCTCATTTGAGCAGAGGAGAAAAAAATATAATGAAAGATTAATGGGTCCAGGTAAGGACAGGGCGAGATCACTCACCAACTACCTTTTTGGGCAAAATAGATTCTTTTTGGGGAACTCATATGAATGTATTACAAATCACCTCAGAGTATGCTGAAAAATAAAACCAAACCTTAAAACCACCTTCCCCCAGCTCTCCCTTCCCAGCTGAACTTTACCCAGTTCATCACATATATTGTGTTTACTGCTCCTTCTTCTGCCCTCTCTTCCCCAGCTCCAACATGAGTTTCTCACAGGGTCACAGCCTCCTTTGGACATCCCCCTGCTCCAGCACGGGGTCCTGCAGGGGCTGCAGGTGGATCTGTGCTCCCCATGGACCCCCATGGGCTGCAGGGGCAGAGCTGCCTCACCATGGGCTGCACCAGGGGCTGCCAGGGAACCTCAGCTCCAACACCTGGAGCAGCTGCTGCTCCTCCTTGTGCACTCACCTGGGTATCTGTAGAGCTGTTTCTCTCACATGTTCTCACTGCTTTCTCCCAGCTGCTGTCTCACAGGAAAGGGTTTTCTTCCCCCTATAAAACGTTACCCCAGAGGCATCAGCACCATCACGGATGGCCTCAGTCTTGGCTACCAGCGAGTCAACCTTGGAGCTGGCTGCCACTGGCTCTGTCAAACATGGGGAAGAGTTTCTGGCATTTTCTCACAGCAGCCACCCCTGCAGCTCAACCCTCCCCCTACCAAACCTTAGCCATGCAAACTCAACACAGCACGTTCCTTTTAAATGCTTCCTTGGGTTAATTGGATTTTTTTCTTTAAAGATATATATGTTCTTAAAACACATTAACGAATAACGGTGATCTGATAGCTATAAGACTGTTCTTGATCAATATACCATATCTGAATGAGTAAATTAATATATTTCATTATCAATAACATGATTGAATACTCACAGGATACAGGCTCAAATATACTTTAGCTTTTGCACTGGAAATGTTGCAACCTCAGATTCAAGAAGAATAAAGGAACAATTTTCCCAGAGTTAGAGAAGACTTTTAGTGCAGTGGTTATATTTTTATCCTTCTGACATTTATAGACGAATGAGAAAAAAAAGAAATAATGCGGTTGCTGTTTTTTTCCAGGTGTCAGGTCTTTTCCAAAAAACAACTGACTGCTATGATCAACATGTTTTGCTCAAAAATATCTCTGACTTATTTTGTGAAATGTCAGAACAATAAAGCATTTTTCTTCTGGAAGCTGGCCTGAAATTAGCAAAAACTGCTGAAAAGCCCAGGCTTTTCAGCTGTAGCCAAACTACCCCACCTTGCGTATATTTTTTTCAAGGATGTAACAATCACTGGGTTTTGGCTGGACATTTGATGTTTTCTAGAATCACTAATTTTAATTGGTGATGTTAAAACTACAAGGCTCCTCAACACAAGGCAAGGCTGGATTGAAGACAACATAAAGCTGCGAGAAGTGGTTTGTTCACCAGATGGATAGCTGCCGTTCAGGAGGACCTTGTCAGGCTGGAGAAATTGGCTGACAGACCCTTCTGAAGCTCCACAAAGGGAAGAGCCAAGTCCTGCTCCAAAGGAGGAATAACCCCATGCACCAGTACAGGCTGAGGAACAGGTCTGTGAAGAAAGAGATGAAGGTCACAGGGGATACCAAGCTGCACATGAGTAGGGTTCCGAGGAATAACCAAGGACAACAGCAAAAAGGACAACAGCCTTGACTGTGCATTGAGCAGAGCAGTGTTGGAAGGTCAGACCACCTAAGCTGGCTCTATAGCACCATAAATGGAGGTAAACACAGGCTTTGAAATTCACACATTTTATCTGAGCAGTTTTAGATGCACATTTTCAAATAATTTCATTGAGAAGTACCTATTTATTCCTATGACTATATCAAGACACAGACACACTTGCTTAAATGTCCTATCTCTAGAGAATCTATTCAATAAGAAAATGAGTTAACTTGGATGCAGAACTACACAACTGCAATGAATATGCTGCCACAAGCTTGTGTCCACACTGTGCTGCACTGAGCTTTATAGACATCAGTCTGAGCTGCCCTAACCCATGATCTCTGAAATCTATGTATCCTTACACAAATATTTATTTTTGCAGTGATAAATTCACAAATTAGTTGTAAATTTGTATTAGGAGTTTTCTTTCCTGTGGATATTTCAATTTTAAAGAGACATGCCAGGATTCAATGAGATGTCATTTTAAAGGGAAAAAGCTGTCCAAAATAGCATGGTATGTTCTGGTTCATCTTGTATCAGTGGACTTGTGATCAGTGGACCATCAACCCTTTGTTGATCCCTTGGTTTCTGATGGACATAAATTCAGCACAAGCCAGGAAAGGTCTGTTACTTTCTTTGGATTAGCATGTACATAAAAGAGCTGACAAAAAATTTAGTTACTCTGAATGCCAGGTCAATTTTGACTACTGCCTTCTTGGGTTTTTTGAGATTTCACTGTTTTTTGAAAATATCATTTTAAGTTTATTCAAAGTCAACATGGATCTCAAGGAAGGTAACATCTGGATCCTCATCCCTATGTGTTTTTCATTTCAGTGACCCTAGTTTTCCTTCTAAAATGGGTGGTGGTCTGGTTTTGCCTTCTCTATTGTCCCCCGTTTGTGTCTCCTGAACTCTCTAAGGAGAAGGGAGTGAGATGAGTCCAGAATATTTAAAAGGTTAAAGTCTGTTTGTAAATCCATTAAGAGTTTCTAGTTTTTAAACAGATTTTACTGGCTATTAAAATTCTGATGCCTTTGCCTGACAAAGATTGTAATGAGAACAGAAAATGGCATTAAATGGAATCCATTCTGAAGATGATTGCAAAAGATACAAGCCTAACTCATTCTCATTATAGCTTTGTGTTGGTATAATTGAGAATGTTATTCAGATACCTGAAATACTTGGAGAGAATTTTATTGTGATTGTAAAAAGGTTCTACTTAATTTGATTTAAAATTGGAACTGCAGTTGGCTACTTTGGTGTTCTGCAAACGGCACAGGAGCGGCTGACGCTGATTTTGTGCAGCCCTGCAGGAATGTTATACTCCTGCACATTCTCAGCTACTGACACTCAAGACATTTATGTATGGGTTTAATACTCAATTTGTGATTATCCACAAAGCTGACATGTCAGCTCTTCCTATCTTACTGTTTAGAGTGAAACCAGGTTGGAGGAAAATCATTAAGGTTTAGATTGTGTTGGAACATGTCCTTCGCTTTGTGTGGATGATCTTGAGGACACTGCCTCAATATTTGCTTCCAGGCAGGGTTGTTTGACTTTTTTGGGTTTTTCTGGCTATGTCTCCTATGTCTCCTACACTCCTATCTCAGTGTGGCCTGCCCAGGAGTCTGAGAAGCCTCAACTCAAGCTTGTGAATCAAGCTAATATGAAAGCACAAATTTAACAAGTGCTCAAGCAGCTCTTGGAGCCAATGGTTTTGGGCAAAAGTTGTTCTATAACTGTATGGAAGAGACAAGTTCATTAACTTCTCTGAAGTTTTAAAGCAAGGAAGACCTGCCATACCAGGTGCCATTTGTTAAAACATCAGTGGAAAATCATGGAAATTTGGTTTGCAGCTGCTGAAGAACATTACATTTATATCTTTTTATAATCGCCTTTTATGGAAAAAAATCTTCAGCTACTCTAAATAAAAAAATAAAATATATCTATCTTTTGCAGTGGTCTTAGAGATAACCTGGTACTAAAATCCCCTGACAAATTATTAAAGTTTATATTTCAGAGTTCTATTGAAGGAATAAACCTTTGCACTTTTGTCTGTTATTAGATAACATGTTGGCAATGTTTCACCAGCCTGGCCTCCAGATTCAAAAACCAAGGGCTTGGGGAAAAATAGCTTAGCTTTACCTATGTACCATATCCAGATTTTATCACTTCCAAGAGCAGTACAATCAACAGCCAATACATTTCAATACAAATTAACACCTTTTATTTAGTCGTTACTAGAAATCGTAAAATGAAAAAGGAAAAATAATAATAATAATTAAAAAAAAAATAAAATAAAGCAAAGACCAGAGCATGGCATTGTATTTTGGTGAAGAAGATTATTGGAACTTGCTCTCACTTCTTGCTCTTGAGCAATGCAACACAAAGATTAGTTGTACCAGAAATTCAGTGTGAAAGCTGTATTACTCTGTTTCAAGTATCATTTACCCTTTAAGAAGTCAGATACAGAACAGAGGAGCAGGGAAGGAACTAGTGGGTTTCTCAGACACCCAGCAAGAATTGAGGATTTTTGCAGAAAAAATATACTTTATAAAATTTTTAAGAATGATGGAAAAAATACTTAAAATTTAATAATAGCACTTACAGAATTGTTTAGTTTTTAATATTTTTTTTTGGTTAGTTGGAGTTTTTTTTAAAGGAAATAAAGGGACCTGAGAGCTCATTTAAGTAAAATATGATCAAGTCTCATCATCATTTTTCCCAGGTTTCCTGCATGGGTATTACCTGAACAATAACCTATAAAGAAAGAAAATTTGAACATTTAAATAGCCTTAGGCTTTTAATTTCATCTGAGGTGTATCTCAGATCAACTGACGGTCATAATCATTAAGAAATTTTAAACAATCTGTCCTACAGAGTGAACCATTTGGTAAAATCCTACAAATTCATAGATTCCAAATGTTTTGTCTTCCACTTTAAAAAAAAAAAAAAAAGTGGATTTGGTTTGGAATTTTGGGACTTTGTTTCATTGTTTCCAGGAAAACATAGAAGAAGAGAGAAAGAAAATTCATAACAATTACTCAAATTCTCTAAAACAAAAGCTTGTGCACAATGCACTCCAAATCTGTCCACAGTGGACAGTGTCTTCAAAAATAATAAAAGGACTTTTTTAAAATAGATTTTCAAAAATAAAGTATAAGTTCTTCTACCTCAAAAAAACTTTTTCTTGGTGTTGATCACAGAACTCAAGGCCAATAATGAACACCAAGTGTTGTAGGATGATCTCTGCCTTAGTACAGGCCCGAAAATGCTGTTAATACTTCATAAGGAAAAAAGCCAATCCTTCCAAATCGTTTGCCTTGATTTTTTTTCCCCCTGTATGTTACTGATGAATGCCAGCATCAGCTTGTTATGAGTGGCTGTGGACTGAACGTGCTGCAAGAACAAATGAAAATCCTTGTAACTCAGTTAGAGAACAGTTAGCAACTGGCAATGCAGCATCCTCTGAGGGAGAGAAAACATCATGAAAATATTACAAGCTGCAGGAAAATGTGGAAAAATCAAAGATGACAATTAGCTGAGAAGAGGAAAAGAATGATACTTAGGCTGGTAAGAGCAATCTGAGGCCCATATTCTGCTTTGTAAAATGGATTCTTGGGGAGATTCATGACCTGCTAATGTAGTGCAAATTGTCTTACAAGATTCTTAGCAGTGGTCAATATGTTTACTGTTTTAGAGAATAAAGCATTACCCTTGAGAGATATGGCTCGTACCCTAAATAACAAAGCAATATTTAGTGAATAGAATGCAAGGAATACAAACAGAGCTTATGCTTAAGGTATTAATTTTAAATTATGTGGTCACATTTTCAGCACTTGCTCAGAGCAGATTTTGCTTGACATAGAACTGCTTCTGATTTATGTCATGTGAATAACAGGAGGATCTGTGCTGCCATTTAAATGCACTTCATTGGAAAACAATTCCAAAGGCATGCATTGTTGAACAGCATAAGCAGTCCAACTGCACAAGCAAGATATCTGTATTGATCCAAACAAAGTCATTTTAGTCTTACAGGGAAGAAAATAGAAATAGAGATAAACAAGGTTGCATGGCTTGTCTGGACTTGGCTTAGTCTGTGCTGATTTTAGCTTCTTTCATTTGTGACAATTGTCCAGCCATCAAATACGTGTTATCTAAATTTATTTAAGCTTTAGTTTAGGTTTGTGTGGTGTACTGCCTATTGTTCAGGCATAAGTAGTAAAACAAGTACTCTTCACAGGCTGAAGAACTATCTCACAGCCCCAGAATAAAAATGTAGGGTTTAGGCAAGGACAGGAACAGGAGGACACAATTAGTAGGGCTTTACACAAAAATCATAGTGGCCAGACACTGGTGACCAAAGGTATAAGGAAACACATAAATAAACAGGTATGAGTCAGGTGAAAGAGGTTTCAGAGAAAGCAAGATAACAGGACAACAATTCTGCTGCTGTACTGGAAAACAATGAAGTACTGGGTGAGTCACTAGAAGAATGAAAGATAATATCCTTCTAGAGAGGGGCTGAAGTGATGACGTTTAGAGGCAAATGAGCACAGCAGAGGTGAGCATAACACCACAGAAGAATGTATAGATCCTAGAGAGATTTTATAAGTCTTAACTCTGTTACTAGTTAAATGTGTTGTGTCATCAAGCTGTCCTGTAGTAACTATTGTATTTGATTATACTACCTCAGTGTCAGTTTCAGTAACCATAAATTCTTAGGTCTGTATCTAAGGTGTATTTGCTTTGATCCAGAAATGGGAACAAGACACTCTCTCTCTAGAGATAATGGCTGAATAAGGAAAGAGTAGAGGACATGGGGAAATAGGGAATAACTCCTGCTCCTGACTGCCACCTCACTTGTTAGCAGCCTGAAATTTAGGAAATTCCTGGGCCAAACATGTTCAATATTTCTTTAATTAACTAATCCTCCATGAATTTTTATAAGCCCTTTATGGAGTAATACAGTGTCTTATGGAAATAGCTACCACAATTCAATTATGCATTTATTAAAAAGATTAAAAAAAAATAATCCCAGTACTTCCTTCTTTTGAATGAATAGAGCTCTTCTTTATGCCAGCATAACACTGTCTCTTATACTGTATATGTTTTAAATAGCCATCTGAGCTATGCTTTTAGGTTATAAACATGATGCCAGTTATTATTTTGCAATTCATTAAAAGTTAATGAATGATACAGGGGAGATATTGATTCAGACTCTGTAGGAACCAATTTTTAAAACCTCCACAGTAATACTTTGCAAAGCCTGTTTTGTTTCTGCCAGGTAAACCCATCTCTTTTTTCCTTGGGATTTCAGGGACTGTGGTCTGTAGTCCAGTTTAAACACAAGAACAGGCCAACATGGCTTATACAGGCCATGCTAGTACTTTGTGACCTGCCAAGTTAGTTGTTGACCAGTTGTTGCCAGTTTTGGACCAGTTAGTATTAACTAAATATGGGATGGTTTATAAATTGAAGCTTAATCTCCTTACACAGCTTACAGTCAACATTCTATGGAAACTCATTGTTTTTCATTGTTAAGACAATAAATGAAAGCTAAAAATTCATTCCCTAAATTCATACCTAGAACAGGTTTCCAAGCATGTCCCTGCATCAAAAGATTGATTATTAACAAAGAAAAGACATTGTATTATGAACCTGTTTTTGAGTCAGAACAGGCTTACTTTTGGCAGTATGACAAAGACATTGCTAATAGCTTTGATTTTATGTCTGACATTTATCCCAGGTGAACTTACTTGATACCAAGGGATTTATATAACAGGTATCATAAACAGGTCTTGGCATTTCCAAATTAATTTTTTTGACCTGATATAGAGATATAATCATAATCTTGGGTCTTCTTGCCAGAAAATTCCCCTATTCCTATTAATTCAGAAACAAACATTAGCAAAGTTTAGGCTGTCATTCACACTGGAGAAAACTTTGTGATAGTTCATTTGTATATTAGGAAGAAATTCTTTACTCTGAGGGTGGTGAGGCCCTGGCAGAGGTTACCCAGCTGTGGATGGAAGTGTCCAAGGCGAGGTTGGGTGGGGCTTGGAGCAACCTGGTCTAGTGGAAGGTGTCCCTGCCCATGGCAGGGAATTGGAAGAAGGGAATCGTTAAGGTTCCTTCCAACACAAACCTCTCTGTTATTCATTTGAGCCCTTCCCTGTGTTCTCAGTGAGGGCAGACTTCATCCCTGAGTACTAATGTCTGTGATGAATGGGTGTAAATAGTTCAGCAGTATCAGTACTTTTAGAACAGTTTAAGTTTTCTCCTTTTTGATATTTCTTACTCTTCAAATCAGTATGTGAGTGACAACCTTCTACTGCAGTGGAAGTGAGTACATATAAAGGATTTTTCTGCTAGCAGGGATTTGCTAGATATAGTGGTTTTGGCAAGCAGAAGCTTGTTGTTAAAGAGCATCAGAGCCCTCATTCAGAAATGCTTTCTGCAGCTGTGTAAGGCTGACTGACATCCCCAGTACCTGTGTATCCATGGTCACAGATCACCATAGCTGAGTCTCTCTGCTCTGTTACAAGGAAGAGTTTGCTTGTAAAATGAATACTCAGGCTTTATACCTTATTGACTTTGTAATATTACAATGTCACACAACTGCAATTAGTGTGTTGTCTGTCTTTTGTGAGGTCTCTGACTTTTTTTCCACTTGTCTTTACACAATTTATTAATTTTATTAACAATGTGGACAGAAGATTGCATGGGATGTACAATTGTTGGCTGAAGATGACAACAAAGAGTTCTGGACAGACTAGATTACGACATGAGAACTGGAAGACCAGCTGAAGCAGCAGATGTTGCAAATTTGGAGCATCTCCTGAGCACTGAGGATGCTCAGAGATGACCCAAGTAATCTTAGCCCATCCCTGAGCCACAGAATAATGCCATTAAGAATAGCTTACTTCTGAATGTGAACACATCCATGTGAATTAAACGAGTGTAATGTAGAGATCTTTGATTCAGTAGAAACCTGAAAAATTCAATATGATTATGCACAGCATTTATGATTTTACCTACCTGGATTTATAAGCATCCTAGTTGAGCTTGTTGTGAATGGTGTCCCACACCCTCTGTTGGCAGATACAATACCACACAAATACAGCAAAGAATAAATTGTGCTGCTTTTCAATTCCAAACCTTTCTGGTTCAGATAACTACACAGCATTAACTGTTCCTTTTATAAACCCAACAATGCTTTACGAGGCAGAGCATCAGAAAGCTACAATGCTTACCACAATCCTTCTTCAAGAAAATAATTCCTCTTTTCTTCCTGTCCCAATCTGTGGTCAAAGGTTAGTGATCTTAAAATTGTTTCTGTTTTACTTGTCTTTACTCTTACAAAGAGCTTATGAAAACAGAATCCTTGATAGGGAATCACAGAATTGTCTGGGTTGGAAGAGACCTTATAGATAATTTAGTTTCCAATCCTCTTGCCATGGGCAAGGATGACACTCATTAAAACAAATTGGTCAAGGCCCCATCTAACTTGGCCTTGTACTATTCCAGAAAAGAGGCAGTGAGCTCCACGTCTCCTATCCAGAGCTTTCCAAAGCTTCACACCTCCTCAAGCCCTCATGACTCTTTCTTCTCATAGTGGTCATGCCCAGCTGTCCTCTTAGGAACTGAAATTACAGTTTAATCAACATGGATTTTAAGAACAATTGGGTAAAAGACTTATTAATCATCATAGTTTCCCTGTGGTATATGGTGAAGTCTATTATAGGTCCTTAGCAGTCAGGAGCAATGTCTGTAATTCCTGAGAGAGCTCATGCCAGGAATGTGCTATCAGAAGCGTCTGACAATACTAATAAGTGTTAGCATTATCTTTTGAGGTTGACTGGGCTGCTCTCTGAAAACAAAGGAAAAAGCCTGAAGATCCATTACCATTCTCTCATGCAAGCTCTGCCCTGCACTAAAGAGATAATCAGCATTAGAATTTCTTTGTACGTGCCCTTGGCACTTTTGTGTTCCCTTCCTTCCTCTGCAAGAAAACTCATCAGGATTTTTTAGACTACTAGAGACCAGTGCAGTAATATTTGTTAAGAAAAGCTTTTCAGCAATTGTTGCCTTGCTTTTTTCTTTTTTTTTTTTTTTGGGGGGGAATTTCCTGACGTTGAAGATGAAAATGTGCACCAGAGAACTTTTCCTTCAGTGCCGAATAGCTCAGATCATTATGGCACATAATACAGAGTCCAAATCTCTTGTTGCTCCTTTACCTCAGTCAAGATCAGTTTAATAAAAGTGGAAAAATCATCCGCATCAGAAGTTATCATATGAATAAGTGCAACATTTTTACCCTTTTTTTTTTTTTACTCCTTTATAACAAATCTCACTGGCAGGTTTGTTTGAAGTTTACAATAAGGGACAAGGCTGTATTCTGAATCACATGAAAAAAAGTGCTTCTATATAAGTCAGTTAACATACTGGATGGGAAAAGGGATATGTTGTTTCTTGTTCATACCTATTTGGAAGTTCATAAAACTTACATTTTTCTTCTGAATTCCTAAGAGAGAGGGGTGAGTAGGTGAGATGTCAAAGAAAAACTAAAATGAGAAATTAAAATGAATGGCAAGTATAGAAACATCAAGTGTTCTTTTAACAATACAAACCTGAAAGAAGTTCATCTGACTGAAAAAATTGAGGAAACACCTGCACTTCACTGCCTGCCTGGCAAGAACATACTAGTGAAACCTCAAAATTTTCAGTTGTTAAACTGAGACAAATCTATGAGCTCTGAAAAAGTTCCACCCATGCAGTCTGACTGACTTCACTGAGTGTCAACAAAGTTACTCTTAGACCTTTCAGAGTTATAGAATTCTCACACAGGCTTTATTTCCCACAAATTTCACTCTGTTCCTTCAGTCTTTCTGGGAACATTAAGACCCTAACATAGAGGACTGAAATAGGAATACTCCAGTGTTCTGTTCTGTCTTTTCATTGCACAGTGAGAGGATTTGGGGCTTGTAGGAAAGGAATATCTGATCTATATGCAGCATCTTTCAGCTAGCTCAAGTAATATACCCCCTGCCTCTCCCACTTGTGTTTGCTGGTAATTCAGGGAAAAAGAAGAGCAAAGTGAGCCAAAAAGTCTATGGGAATGTGGGATTAAAGAGTATTAGAAGGAAAAGCATAGAGTCATGGAATGGTTTATGTTGGAAGGGACCTCAAAGATGTGGTAGTTCCAAATCCCCTGCCATGTGCAGGGTCACCTCCCACCAGACCAGAGCCCCATCCATCCTGACTTGAGACACTGTAAGGGATGGGGAGTCCACAACCACTCTGGACATCTGAGCCATTTGAGATTTAAAATATTTCTAGTTCCAACCTGCTACGAAAATTAATGTACATTTGTGTGAGAAGAGAGGAAATGCCATTTTGGTTTTATCCACTTCACTCGTGCTATTCAACATTCATAATTTCTAATCTTCAGACTCTATTGGCATCAAAACTCCAGTCTATTTGGGAAACTTTGGAATGTATGAGTAGTTGCTAAAGTATACTTACAAATTAAACTAATCCTTAGTGATAATAGTGCTTTTCAAGAACAAATCTGGATCTGAAATATTTATCTACTCTTCACCTCACTCTTCTAATATTAGCATAGTAATCTCTTTCCAGTTGAAATGCAGCATTTGTAATACTACTTTGCAGTATGTTTCTGATGTTTTCTGCCCTTGTCTGTGTAATTCATGTTTGAAATGCAACAAAAGACTCTGGAGAACAAGAGAACTACATAAATCCTTTCTTAAATCCTTAAATCTTTAGATTAAAAAAAAATCCCTGCATTAATGTTTGTAAACCCAATAATGGGACCAGGTCCAACCATTTATGGCTACATTTGCAATTCAGATCTCTGTTAACATGAAGATTAAAGAAAGGATTAGTTTCCAGTCCCCAAAGGCACAGTTTAGCAGCCAAATATGAGTTGATCATCAGATGTGCCAAAACATAAATATACAGGAAAGATCAAAATGGTCATTTCTGATGTCTCGTCTTTGAAACAAAGATTAAAACCATTTTAAATACCTTAACATTCTGAATCTCCCTGTAGGACTTGCCAAATTGCTTCTTCTGATCCTGTCTCATTGACATTAAAAATTATGAAGGCCCCAGCTTCGGTGTCTTTCTGCTGAGGTAATTTGACAGTGTTAGTGGAGGTGAGCTGCTTCTCCCAAGCGTTGACCCGGGGTAGCAGATCCAGCAGATAAACAAGTCTGTGACAAATAGCACTGACATCCCTGTCAAAAGAAAAGACATGACTCAGACCCAGTATCTGTACACAGCCCAGTGCTGGCTCTCAGTGACAAATGGGTTTAGTCTGACAGTGTGTTTCACTGCTTGAACTTTCAACTATCAAAACAAGGCTCAGAGGGAGGGAACGCAAGAGAAAACCACACATACAGGCAGACAGCCTGCCCTGCCCACTCAATCAGCACTTATAATTTTTTCCATTCTTTTGGTACCCTTATCATCCTCTGGACAATATTTTATTTCTCCTCCTTTATTTTTTTTTTTTTTAAGTTAGAAGAATAAACCAAGGAGAGTTCAATTTCAGTGCTTGCAAATCCAAGCATTAGAAAAGAACATGTGAAATTTTGATGAAATCTCACTCCACACAGAACATTAAGTTTCACTTACCCATAGACAGAGTCTAAGAGTTTGTACTAGAATAATGGAAAATTTAGTTAACTTCCAGGCAGTTATCCATGTGTACTTTGAAGGCATGAGAAGGTAGAAAATCAACACCAGGCAGTTCCTTTTGGATGTTCATCATCTTTTGGCATTAGCAGCTTAGATCTGGATTTCTGCTTTTTATTTTTCTCCCTCCAACTTCCATACAGGAATTAATTTAAAGTTTTTCTGCACTAGAATAAAAAAATAAACCCAAATGAAACACAAAAATCAGTGGACTGCTGTACTGTGTGTCCATGTCAGGATGGTGGCAGGGGGGTGCTGTAGACTGGGCTTTGTCTGGAGAGGCTGTGAGTGACTGTGTCAGCCAGCATCCTCTTGCTATCTTTTTCACAAAACCTCTATTCTAGAAGGTTGGTTTTATTCTTATTAATTCCAGCCCTGTCTTTTAACTGTTCTGTCCATTAATTTAATATGAAAACTAAGTGGTATTTTCCCTTATTTAACTGAGTTATAATCACCAAGACATCCTACTCTTTTTGTTGTTTTTTGAATACTAGTATATTGGAAAATATTGGTTTTCTTCAGAGTTTTGTAATGTTCTATTACTATATCCCTTAATAAATCTCTAATTCTATATCCAGAGATCTGCTCAAAATTTCCCTAAAAAACCCGACATGATTTTGGAGATGTGTTTTAATGAAGACAGATAATGACTTCTTCAGTAACCAGTAATTCAAAATTACCTATTCGCCACCGGTGGTTCAATAGCAGATATTTTGTTTTGTTTTGTTTTCAAATACAGAAGAAAATTTAAGTGTTTTCTTAAAAAAATATTTATAATACTGGTAGACTTATCCTCAGAACTTGTTTTTCATTTGCATAGTCTTTTTTATTTGAGCCATTAATTTTCCTTTTTGTGCTTGACTTTTAGAATCAAAATTTTCTTTTTGTGATTTAGAATTTATATCAATCAATATATTTTTCATTTCTTTCTTTTGATAGATACTGATTTTTATTTTCTATACATTGCCCTAATTTATCCACTAGGACAGGTGAAGAGCTAGACAAAAATGATCTTTACAAATATTGAATCAGTACTTCTCAAATAAATAGCAAAATAGGCTCAGAAATTCTTACCATAAAGCTCTATTTTTCAAAGATTACACAATCATAGATCCATAGAATGGCCT